>ONZH01000370.1:0-59002 GCA_900303285.1 Rhinella marina
CTCTCACCCCTCCTAATACACAGGATCAGGACACTGACCTCTCCTCCTCCTAATACATCAGAGTATTCAGGATACTGAGCCTTCTCACCTTCCTCCCTAATACACAGGGTTGATCAGGCGACACTGACCCTCTCAACTCCCTCCTTAATACACCAGGTACTCAGGACCACTGACCTCTCACTTCCTCCATAATACACAGGTATCATGACACTGACCTTTTCACCTCCTCCCAATACACTGGTATACCAGACACTAAATCTCTCACCTCCTCCCAATACGACTGGTATCCAGACACTAATCTCTTCACCTCCTCCTAATACACAGGAATCAGGACACTGACCTCTTATGTCTTAATACACAGGTATCATTAATTTTAAAAATACTAAAAAAATTTCCTTACCTGTTAAACATGTTTTACAAGTGTCATTTTTGGGACATACCAGCCTGTCCGTCATACAAGAAGTCGTCGAGCAAGTGTTCTCACAAAAATTTTCCGTGTCCACTAATATTATGTGGTTGAGAAGACTCAGGGTTCTGAGCCCTCTACTCTGACAAAAACACTCCATTGCTGATGACATCACCACGTCATGGTGCAACCTTACTATCCGCATATCTGCCATTATCCAATCACATACTGACCTGCTTTATAGACTGTATGACATCACTTTCCAGTCACTGGCCAGCAAGGTACATAGACACGACCTGACTGCTCATGACATCTTCACCTGATCACTTAATATCCTACTGCATAGACTGTATGACATCACTGCTCTCTGATGTTATCTCCATCCAATCACAGAGTGATCTGCTGTGTCACATTACTGCTCTTCCGATGACATCACCATCCAATGACAGACTGGTCTGCTATATAGACTGTATGACATCACCGCTCTCTGATGTTATCTCCATCCAATCACAGAGTGATCTGCTGTGTCACATTACTGCTCTTCCGATGACATCACCATCCAATGACACACTGGTCTGCTATATAGACTGTATGACATCACCGCTCTCTGTTATCTCCATCCAATCAGAGAGTGATCTGCTGTGTCACATTACTGCTCTTCCGATGACATCACCATCCAATGACAGACTGGTCTGCTATATAGACTGTCTGACATCACTGCTCGCTGATGTCATCTCCATCCAATCACAGGGTGATCTGCTACATAAACCTGCTGTGTGACATCTCTGTTCTACTGATGACAGTTCCGTCCAATCACAGAATGACCTGCTGTGTGACATCACTGCTCTTTTGATGACATCACCATCCAATGACAGACTGGCCTGGTATATAGACTCTATGACATCACTGCTCGCTTATGTCATCTCCATCCAATCACAGAGTGAACTGATACATAAACCTGCTGTGTGACATCACTGCTCTCCTGATGACATCACCACCATATCACAGACTGGCCTGCTACAGATACTAAAACACAAGGCACTCCATGGTGTAAACCATTCCCAGATTAGCAGCTACACCGGATAGAAAAACACTCACAAGTGTGCAAGGACCGCCACAACTCAGTACTCAAACATGAGTGTGTCACAGGAGACCGCGGCTACCCCCTCGTCCATCACTTCACACAGAAGCCAGAGGATAGATCCAAGGAAACAAAAGAATGTCTTCCTCCGTCAGTTACATGTCTTATATCTGATGAAGGAGGTGGACCGCCTCCAACACACATTATATGTGGCAGTTTTATTTATTTTTTAATAATAAATGTTCCTTTGGAAGACCGCACTCTGGACTGTTATCCTGATGACATCATCATCCAGTCACAGACTGACCTGATAACTAGAGTGTGTGACATCACTGCTCTCCTGATGACATCAGTGCCCAATCACAGAGTGACCAACTACATAGACTGTGTGACATCACTGCTCTCCTGATTACATCACCATTTAATCACAGACTGACCTGATAACTAGACTGACATCACTGCTCTCCTGATGACATCAGTGCCCGATCACAGAGTGACCAAATACATAGACTTTGTGACATCACTGCTCTCCTGATGACATCACCATCCGATCACAGACTGACCTGATAACTAGACTGTGTGACATCACTGCTCTCCTGATGACATCAGTGCCCTATCACAGAGTGACCAAATACATAGACTGTGTGACATCGCTGCTCTCCTGATGACATCACCATCCGATCACAGACTGACCTGATAACTAGACTGACATCACTGCTCTCCTGATGACATCAGTGCCCGATCACAGGTGACCAAATACATAGACTTGTGACATCACTGCTCTCCTGATGACATCACCATCCGATCACAGACTGACCTGATAATAGACTGTGTACATCACTGCTCTCCTGATGACATCAGTGCCCTATCACAGAGTGACCAAATACATAGACTGTGTGACATCACTGCTCTCCTGATGACATCACCATCGATCACAGACTGACCTGATAACTAGACTGTGGTGACATCACTGCTCTCCTGATGACATCAGTGCCCTATCACAGAGTGACCAAATACATAGACTGTGTGACATCACTGCTCTCCTGATGACATCAGTGCCCGATCACAGAGTGACCAACTACATAGACTGTGTGACATCACTGCTCTCCTGATGACATCACCATTTAATCACAGACTGACCTGATAATTAGACTGTGTGACATCACTGCTCTCCTGGAGACATCAGTGTCTGATTGTAGAGTAACCAACTACATAGACTATGTGACATCACTGCTCTCCTGATGACATCACCATTTAATCACAGACTGACCTGATAACTAGACTGTGTGACATCACTGCTCTCCTGATGACATCAGTGCCTGATCACAGAGTGACAACTACATAGACTGCTGTGACATCACTGCTCTCCTGATGACACAGTGCCTGATCACAGAGTGACCAACTACATAGACTGTGTGACATCACTGCTCTCCTGATGACATCAGTGCCCGATCACAGAGTGACCAAATACATAGACTGTGCGACATCGCTGCTCTCCTGATGAATCACCATTTAATCACAGACTGACCTGATAATTAGACTGTGTGACATCATGCTCTCCTGGAGACATCAGTGTCTGATTGTTAGAGTAACCAACTACATAGACTATGTGACATCACTGCTCTCCTGATGACATCACCATTCTATCACAGACTGACCTGATAACTAGACTGTGTGACATCACTGCTCTCCTGATGACATCAGTGCCCGATCACAGAGTGACCTACTACATAGACTGTGTGACATCGCTGCTCTCCTGATGACATCACCATCCGATCACAGACTGACCTGATAACTAGACTGTGTGACATCACTGCTCTCCTGATGACATCAGTGCCCGATCAGAGAGTGACCTACTACATAGACTGTGTGACATCACTGCTCTCCTGATGATATCAGTATCCAATTGCAGAATGACTAACTAAATTGAATGCGCAACATCACTGCTATCCTGATGACATCACATCCAATCCCGTAAAAGACTGACCTAATACATAAACTGTGTGGCATAACTGCTCTGCTGATCACCATCCAATCACAGAATGACCTGCTACTTAGACTTTATGACATCACTGCTTTCCTGATGACATCACCATCCAATCATAGTCAATAAGAGAAAACAGCCCTCCTTCGCTTCTTGTGATCTCATTTTATTTTTACATCCTGACTCTTGGTGGCCGACCTTGTTCTTACAAGGTGTAGGCCTCAGGCCTAGTCGATCTCAGGGAGGGTTAGGTCCATAACACAGAGGTGGGGGGAGGAAGACACCAAAAACTGAAAGGCCAACATAGCCAAAACTCAGTGTTCCTCTCCCGGGACAATGTGGGTCTTCACTATTTCGGGTGGGATCCACTGAGTTCATCCCAGGAAGGTCCTTATGTATGTAAGGTGCAGAGCGGCGCTCCTGCATCATTCCCCTCCATCCGGTGGAGACCTGCTGCTTTACTTCTGGCCTGTGATGAATAGCCAAGTGCTCAGCGTTACTCCTTGAGGAGGCACGGTTGTATTTCCACCGCCCCCGTGTCCCTTGACGATGCTGCAATATTCAGCTTCGAGGGTGGAAGCAGCAAGGCGCCAGGCGCTCAGAGGAGGATGGCATCATGGAGATTATTCCGCTCCACTATGACCTCATCTCCCCTTTCATTCATAACCATGTCTCCATTCAGCCCCGAGCAGGAAGCTTGTCGTTACCATAAAGCACAGGCCCTGTCAGGTCATCCTCATTTAAAATGACTAATCACAAGGCTGCCTCGCTCAGCGCGCTCTCCCGGGGACGGACGGATGGTAAACAGTCACCGCCTGATGTCTCTCTGGATCCAACCGACTCGGAATCGCTCTCATTGACTTTCAGCATTAATGTCAATTCACTTTCCGCTCGTGTTTTTTTAAACTAACCTTATCATGTGGTGGAAAATTGTACAATTGCCTTTTAGCGGATCCCTACTCATCTCCTTGTAATGTCACATACAATATAGATTGCAAGGGCGCTGATCAGAAAACATGCGTACCTGTCTCTTTAAATCCCGCATACACTAGTGAAGGCCAGTGGTTAGGACACGCCCACTTCATCTATAATGCACCCTCTCATACTACAGTGCCGCGTGGTCCTAAATTTCAGAGCCACTGAGATTTTCTTTAAAAAAATGCATACCGTATTCATACCAAGTTGCTGAATCCATTCATGTAGAAATGTCTAGTGACAGTGCCTTTTCAGGGGCGTTGACTTTTGCATATAGAGTCACTGGATTTGTACAGTTTTGTACCAATAGGACACATATTGTATAGAATTATATAGAGCATGTGTGAGACTCACAGGCCAAAGTAATAAAGGCAATGACCCTACTGAGTGCAGTGACTACAACCTCCTAGCATGATATAGAAACCCTCAATAAAACACAGAGCTGTTAATGATGCACCTGCGGAGAATCAGTAATAAATATTTCAGGGTTATGTAATGAGCAAGATGATGGAATTACAACAAATAATGTCTGAACCCCCTTCCTGATTCCAGCCATGTACAAGAATATAACTACTATAATACTGCTCCTATGTAAGTATATAACTACTATACATATAACTACTATAATACTGCCTCCTATGTACAAGAATATAACTACTATAATACTGCTCCTATGTACAAGAATATAACTACTATAATACTGCTCCTATGTACAAGAATATAACTACTATAATACTGCTCCTATGTACAAGAATATAACTACTATAATACTGCTCCTATATACTGTACAAGAATATAACTACTATAATACTATGTACTGCTCCTATGTACAAGAATATAACTATAACTACTATAATACTATGCTCTCAAGAATATAACTATGTACAAGAATATAACTACTATAATACTGCTCCTATGTACAAGAATATAATACTATAATACTACTATAATACTGCCTCCTATGTACAAGAATATAACTACTATAATACTGCTCCTATGTACAAGAATATAACTACTATAATACTGCTCCTATGTACAAGAATATAACTACTATATAATACTGCTCCTATGTACAAGAATATAACTACTATAATACTGCTCCTCCTATGTACAAGAATATAAACTACTATAATACTGCCTCCTATGTACAAGAATTATAACTACTATAATACTGCTCCTATGTACCTATAATACTGCTACAAATATAACTATATAATACTGCTCCTATGTACAAGAATATAAACTACTATAAAGAATACTGCTCCT
Organism: Rhinella marina; assembly: GCA_900303285.1. NCBI lineage: Eukaryota > Metazoa > Chordata > Amphibia > Anura > Bufonidae > Rhinella > Rhinella marina. The sequence continues at coordinate 5,713 of ONZH01000370.1, forward strand.
ATGTACAAGAATATAACTACTATAATACTGCTCCTATGTACAAGAATATAACTACTATATACTGCTCCTATGTACAAGAATATAAACTACTATAATACTGCCTCTATGTACAAGAATATAACTACTATAAATACTGCTCCTATGTACAAGAATATAACTACTATAATACTACTATAATACTGCCTCCTATGTACAAGAATATAACTACTATAATACTGCCTCCTATGTACAAGAATATATAACTACTATAATACTAATACTGCTCCTATGTACAAGAATATAACTACTATAATACTGCCTCCTATGTACAAGAATATAACTACTATAATACTGCTCCTATGTACAAGAATATACTACTATAATACTTGCTCCTATGTACAAGAATATAACTACTATAATACTGCTCCTATGTACAAGAATATAACTACTATAATACTGCTCCTATGTACAAGAATATAACTACTATAATACTGCTCCTATGTACAAGAATATAACTACTATAATACTGCCTCCTATGTACAAGAATATAACTACTATAATACTGCCTCCTATGTACTAAGAATATAACTACTATTAATACTGCTCCTATGTACAAGAATATAACTACTATAATACTGCTCCTATGTACAAGAATATAACTACTATAATACTGCCTATGTACCTATGTCCTACAAGAATATAACTACTATAATACTGCTCCTATGTACAAGAATATACTACTATAATACTGCTCCTATGTACAAGAATATAACTACTATAATACTGCCTCCTATGTACAAGAATATAACTACTATAATACTGCCTCCTATGTACAAGAATATAACTACTATAATACTGCTCCTATGTACAAGAATATAACTACTATAACTACTATATATACTGCTCCTATGTACAAGAATATAACTACTATAATACTGCTCTATATGTACAAGAATATAAACTACTATAATACTGCTCCTATGTAATATAACTACTATAATACTGCTCCTATGTACAAGAATATAACTACTATAATACTGCCTCCTATGTACAAGAATATAACTACTATAATACTGCCTCCTATGTACAAGAATATAACTACTATAATACTGCTCCTATGTACAAGAATATAACTACTATAATACTGCTCCTATGTACCTATGTACAAGAATATAACTACTATAATACTGCTCCTATGTACAAGAATATAACTACTATAATACTGCCTCCTATGTACAAGAATATAACTACTATAATACTGCTCCTATGTACAAGAATATAACTACTATAATATACTGCTCCTATGTACAAGAATATAACTACTATAATACTGCTCCTATGTACAAGAATATAACTACTATAATACTGCTCCTATGTACAGAAGAATTATACTACTATAATACTATATAATACCTCCTATGTACAAGAATATAACTACTATAATACTGCTCCTATGTACAAGAATATAACTACTATAATACTGCTCCTATGTACAAGAATATAACTACTATAATACTGCCTCCTATGTACAAGAATATAACTACTATACTATATACTGCTCCTATGTACAAGAATATAACTACATATAATACTATAATATGCCTCCTATGTACAAGAATATAACTACTATAATACTGCCTCCTATGTACAAGAATATAACTACTATAATACTGCTCCTATGTACAAGAATATAACTACTATAATACTGCTCCTATGTACAAGAATTAAACTACTATAATACTGCTCCTATGTACAAGAATATAACTACTATAATACTGCTCCTATGTACAAGAATATAACTACTATAATACTGCTCCTATGTACAAGAATATAACTACTATAATACTGCTCCTATGTACAAGAATATAACTACTATAATACTGCCTATGTACCTATGTACAAGAATATATACTACTATAATACTACTCCTATGTACAAGAAATATAACTACTATAATACTGCTCCTATGTACAAGAATATAATTACTATAATACTGCTCCTATGTACAAGAATATAACTACTATAATACTGCTCCTATGTACAAGAATATAACTACTATAATACTGCTCCTATGTACAAGAATATAACTACTATAATACTGCTCCTATGTACAAGAATATAACTACTATAATACTGCTCCTATGTACAAGAATATAACTACTATAATACTGCTCCTATGTACAAGAATATAACTACTATAATACTGCTCCTATGTACAAGAATATAACTACTATAATACTGCTCCTATGTACAAGAATATAACTACTATAATACTGCTCCTATGTACAAGAATATAACTACTATAATACTGCTCCTATGTACAAGAATATAACTACTATACTACTGCCTCCTATATACTACTGCCCCTAATATATAACTACTGCCCCCTACTGGCTGTGTAGTTATGGAGCAGGTGAAGAACATGATATATATCCAGATTCCAGAAGTTGCAGATGATTTTGCTGATGATGTGGTTGTAGTGTGACGGTCTTCTCCAGCTGCAGGTCCCTCTGTGGCGCTCCATTTGTGTAGGTGATTATCATTTTGCGGCAATTCTGCTGCTTTTCAGCGAGAACATTTTAATGGCATACACTTATGATCTGTTTTCCTTTTACTTAGAGGGAGGAAGTCACAATTAGATGGAAATCAGTACATGTAAAGCGCGGTTACCCAGGAGGCGCTCTCCAGCGCTGGAAGTGGTTTTATCCTCTTGACAAAAATGTATGACCGTGCAGTGCTGATGGCGGATGTTAAAAGCAGTAGCTAAGCAACGGCCTCCACTTCGGCCTCCTAAGTGATAGACCCCAGCTGCTGTCCGTCATGGCTGAGGATAAAATATGGAGCTTTAGTGGTTCCTTATAAAATCTATTACAGATCTGAGAGGCAGTTTAGTCATCTGACCTTTATTTTCACAGTTAGGCAGTTTGTGGCGCAGTTGCATTTTCTGCTTTATCGCTTTCTCAGTATGCAGCTGATACACTGTAACGACATTACCCTTACTCTTTACATCCGTTATTATATGTCCAATCATTTTATAATATATCTTTATGGTGGTTGCTGATTCGTTTTTCTGATACAAAAGTCCAATTCTCCTGAGCAGGGTCAAAGTCCAATTCCTGAGTTCTTGTGGCCACACAGGGGAGCTATACTGCTTTATGTAAATGTCAGTGTGAATTCCTCAGCCACACCAGGGGGAGCTCTCTGTTATTAAAGCTGTTTAGAGGTCCACTACATGCCAAAGGGGGAGCTCTCTGTATGTGCTTATTGTAATGAGGTCAGTGTGGAATTTCTGCAGCCACCAAGCACTCTCTTATTGTATTGTCATGGGAATTCTCAGCCAGGGGAGCTCTCTGTTATACTGTACCTTCAGTGGAATTTAGGTGGTGAGCTCAGTGTTGCGCTGTATTCCTGCACCACCCACCAGGGGGACCACCACCCAATACTCAGGTCTTATAGGGTAGCTTTATACTGCTTATTGTAGAGTCAGTGATGGAATTTTGCACAACCACCAGAGCTCTCATGTTACTGGAATTTCTGTAGCACCCCAGGGGATGGCTGTATACTTGATAGAAACTCATACAACCTGCAGTTAGGGGGAGCTCACTGTATACTGCTTTTAGTGTAGGTCAGTGTGGAATTCCTAAGCCACCACCGGGGAGCTGATTGTATACTGCTTTAATTGTAAGGTCAGTGTCCAGCACCACAGGGGGAGCTCACTGCATAGCTACCAGTGTGGATTCCTGGGGGACTCTTGCATACCACCACCAGGGCCGGGAGCTCTCTGTATACTGTTATATTGTAGAGCATGATGGAATTCTGCGCGCCACCAGAGCTCAACCTGTATACCACTCACGTTATAATTGAGCTCACATTTTATTGTAAAGGTCTGTGATTCTTTATGCTCTTACTGTATGTGGAATTGTAAAGGCCAGTGCCTGCAGCACCACAGGGGGAGCTCACTGTATACTGCTTTATTGGGCAGTGTGGAACCTGAGCCACACCAAGGGGGAGCTCACTGTATACTGCTTATTTAAATGTCATGTGGAATCCTGCAGCCACCACAGGGGGAAGTCTTCTGTATACTGCTTTAGTAAGCTCATGTGAATTCTGCAGCCACCCAGGGGGACGCTCACTGTATACTGCTTTATTGTAAGTCAGTGTGAATTCCTTACAGGGTATAAGAGCTCCCTCCACTGTGGCTGTATATGCTTTATTGTGAGAAGCTTGCAGCCAACCACTAGGGGGAGCTTCTCACAAGGAATACTGCTCTGTAAGGTCAGTGTGGGTTTCCTGCAGCCACCCCAGGGGAGCTCACTGTATACTGCTTTATGTAACGTCAGTGTGGAATTCCTTCCAGCCACCACCAGGGGGAGCTCACTGTATACTGCTTTGGTTGTAAATGTCAGTGTGGAATTCCTGGCAGCCACCACCAGGGGGAGCTCTCTGTATACTGTTATATGTAGAGCTCATGATGGGAATTCTTGCAAGCCGCCACCAAGGGGGAGCTCCACTGTATACTGTTATATTGTAGAGCTCATGATGGAATTCCTGCAGCCACCACTAGGGGGAGCTCACTGTATACTGCTTTATTGTAAAGGTCAGTGTGGAATTCCTGCAGGCCCCACTAAGGGGGAGCTCACTGGTATACTGCTTATATTGTAAAGGTCAGTGTGGAATCCTCAGCCACCACCCAGGGGGAGCTCTCTGTATACTGCTTTATTGTAAATGTCAGTGTGGTATTCCTGCAGCCACCACCAGGGGGAGCTCACTGTATACTGCTTTATTGTAAAGGTCAGTGTGGAATTTCTGCAGCCACCACAGGGGGAGCTCTCTGTATACTGCTTTATTGTAATGTCAGTGTGGAATTCCTTCAGCCACCACTAGGGGGAGCTCTCTGTATACTGTTATATTGTAGAGCTCATGATGGAATTGCTGCAGCCACCACCAGGGGAGCTCACTGTATACTGCTTTATTGTAAAGGGTCAGTGTGGAATTCCTGCAGCCACCACCAGGGGGAGCTCACTGTATACTGCTTTATTGTAAAGGTCAGTGTGGAATTCCTGCAGCCACCACCAGGGGGAGCTCACTGTATACTGCTTTATTGTAAAGGTCAGTGTGGAATTCCTACAGCCACCACCAGGGGGAGCTCTCTGTATACTGCTTTACTGTAGAGCTCTTGATGGAATTGCTGCAGCCACCACCAGGGGGAGCTCACTGTATACAGATTTTTTGTACAGTTCAGTGTGGAATTCCTACAGCCAGGGGCGTAGCTATACCCTTATGGGCCCTGTTGCAAGAGTTCAGCTTGGGCCCCCCTTCTCTCAGTGCTTTGTGCATCTTCTTATGAGGCACAATGGTCTTTGGGCCCCCTCAGGCTCCTGGGCCCGGTAGCGACTGCTACCCCTGCACCCCCTGTAGCTACGCCCTTGCCTACAGCCACCACTAGGGGGAGCTCACTGTATACTGCTTTATTGTAGAGGTCAGTGTGGAATTCCTGCAGCCACCCACTAGGGGGAGCTCTCTGCTATACTGCTTTATTGTAGAGGTCAGTGTGGAATTCCTGCAGCCACCACTAGGGGGAGCTCTCTGTATACTGTTATATTGTAGAGGTCAGTGTGGAATTCCTTCAGCCACCACCAGGGGGAGCTTACTGTATACTGCTTTATTGTAGAGGTCAGTGTGGAATTCCTGCAGCCACCACCAGGGGGAGCTCACTGTGTACTGTTATATTGTAGAGCTTATGATGGAATTCCTGCAGCCACCACCAGGGGGAGCTCTCTGTATACTGTTATATTGTAGAGCTCATGATGGAATTGCTGCAGCCACCACCAGGGGGAGCTCACTGTATACTGCTTTATTGTAAAGGTCAGTGTGGAATTCCTGCAGCCACCACCAGGGGGAGCTCACTGTATACTGCTTTATTGTAAAGGTCAGTGTGGAATTCCTTCAGCCACCACCAGGGGGAGCTCACTGTATACTGCTTTATTGTAAAGGTCAGTGTGGAATTCCTACAGCCACCACCAGGGGAGCTCACTGTATACTGCTTTATTGTAAAGGTCAGTGTGGAATTCCTGCAGCCACCACCAGGGGGAGCTCTCTGTATACTGCTTTATTGTAAATGTCAGTGTGGAATTCTTGCAGCCACCACCAGGGGGAGCTCATTGTATACTGCTTTATTGTAAATGTCAGTGTGGAATTCCTTCAGCCACCACTAGGGGGAGCTCTCTGTATACTGTTATATTGTAGAGCTCATGATGGAATTGCTGCAGCCACCACCAGGGGGAGCTCTCTGTATACTGCTTTATTATGGACAAAACACCTACATAAAAAATACAAGCCAAATGTACCAAAATTATAAAAAGTCTTTATTAGTTTCACATAAATAATATAAAAGTATATATATAAAAGACCACTGGATGCAAGGACAGGTGAAACAGAAGAAAGCGGCCTCCAAAGATCACATCAGACACATAGGATGAGCAAAAGAGATATATGTATATGAAAAAAGTCTTGTCTGGACTCTATTCATAGAAAAAGTAATCTCCATGAGCATTGAACAGCCATACATGACAAGGAAGTAAGCATGCAGACTATGTCCAGATAAAAAAGTAGTGATATCAAATAGACTCACCTATATGTCAGTGCGATCAATGGAGGACGTGACCCCAACGCGCGTTTTGGCGTGCCTTCGTCGGGGGTACATTTTGGTACATTTGGCTTGTGTTTTTTATGTAGGTGTTTTGCTCATTTTGAGCTTGTACCCAGTTACATTCATAATTTAAGGTGGTTTAACATTCTTATACTATGCCACACACTTGTAGTGTGCATGAGTGTTATTTTGTATGGTATTTTTAGGTATATGCTTTATTATGGAGTTCAATGTGGAATTCCTGCAGCCACCACCAGGGGGAGCTCACTGTATACTGCTTTATCATAGAGCTCAATGTTAAATTCCTGCAGCCACCACCAGGGGGAGCTTAGTATAAGCTGCTTTATCATAGAGCTCAATGTTAAATTCCTGCAGCCACCACCGGGGGGAGCTCACTGTATACTGCTTTATTATAAAGTTCAATGTGAAATTCCTGCAGCCACCACCGGGGGGAGCTCACTGTATACTGCTTTATTATACAGTTCAATGTAGAATTCCTGCAGCCACCACCAGGGAGAGTTTACTGTAAACATCTTTATTATACAGTTCAATGTAGAATTCCTGCAGCCACCACCGGGGGGAGCTCACTGTAAACTGCTTTATTATAAAGTTCAATGTGAAATTCCTGCAGCCACCACCAGGGGGCACTCACTGTATACTGCTTTATTATACAGTTCAATGTAAAATTCCTGCAGCCACCACCAGGGGGAGCTCACTGTAAACATCTTTATTATAAAGTTCAATGTAGAATTCCTGCAGCCACCACCAAGGGGAGCTCACTGTAAACATCTTTATTATACAGTTCAATGTAGAATTCCTGCAGCCACCACCAGGGGAGCGCACCGTACTCTGTATACACTCAGGTCCTACATTGAGACTGGCCGCTGTATATAATCTCTAGTTCACACACAAGGACAGGATAATTATACACCGCCTGATGATAAATCTTCTCGTAAATTACAGGAAAACCTCTCGGATAGTTGGGGATTGTCAGACTTTACACACAGATCATTTCTGTAAACGATTGTCCAGGACGAATACGGATTCCTGAAAAAAAATCTAGGAAATGGGAAAAAAAAGCTCAATACTTCATTAATTATTCATCTGGCCTAAAGCATCGGCACACAGGAAATGGGAGTAATTAGAGGGCGAACTTTAACCCTGAGATCTCTGACAACTGTCACGTAAAGACATTAGAAATAACCATCTAACTCATCATCTTGAAGACGTCCATCTAAATATGTAACAAGAAAAAAAAACACCTGCAGTACCAGCGATGGCCACATGTCGGGTGGCGCTGTTCTGGCATGTACATCATTGCGCAGTGTAGTTTGTATTCTGTAAAGGGCGGTAGTGGTATATCGATCATTAAACTGCCGCCCTGGGAAATTTTTGACTGGGGATATTTTATATAACATCCACCCAAAAAAAATTTTTGAGCCTATATGTTCATACGGGACACAGTTCTGTTTTTTCTTTTTTTTTGGCATAAAATACATGAGAAAATACTGTCACCACTAGAGGGAGCTCAGAATCTTACTGTAGACTGTTTATACATTGAACTCTATGGTAAATCTGTATGCAGTAAGCTCTTGGGCTCTCTCTAGTGGTGACTGCAGGTAGACAAATGTTTATCATGTAACTCCACATATATGCAGAGGATCTGGAGCTCTGTATCAGGAAACAGGAGCTCTGACTACTATAAAGACACATTCTGAAATTACATGGGGCAGAATTTGGCGGAGAATTCTTTTAAAAGGGATTTTCGGGGCTTAAATATTCATGAGAAATGGAGCTGAAAACAAAATGGCCGACAAGCTTTATCTAAGAACGTAGAGCAGGAATCAGAGCCTCGCGCTGCAGCTGCCACATTAAGAAACTGTGAGAAAAGCTGTCAAGGAGCGAGCGGTGACAGTCCGCCAGAAAAAAATCATCTTAAAGGTGCAGTGACGCAGAAGCTGCTTTATTCCCATGTGGATATATTATGGCTTGAGGTGACGGCCATGGCGAATATAGCGCTTTCACTCCTGTCTCCCTATGACAACACTTCTTGTCTGACGCCCCTACAGGTTCCATGTCATTTCCACTCATCACTTACTAATATCCGCCGTTCATGAAGGCTGCTGTGTGGACATGGACTATGATGAGGACTGTGAAGAGGACTGTGATGTGGACAGTAATGAGGACAGTGATGAAGACAGTGATGTGGACTGTGATGTGGACTGTGATGTGGACTGTGATGAGGACAGTGATGAAGACAGTTATATGGACTGTGATGAGGACAGTGATGTGGACTGTGATGTGGACAGTGATGAGGACAGTTATGTGGACTGTGATGTGGACAGTGATGTGGACTGTGATGTGGACAGTGATGTGGACTGTGATGAGGACAGTGATGTGGACTGTGATGAGGACAGTGATGTGGACTGTGATGAGGACAGTGGGACTGTGAGGATGTGGGACTGTGATGAGGACAGTGATGTGGATAGTGGTGAGGACAGTGATGTGGACAGCGATGTGGACTGTGATGAGGACTGTGATGAGGACAGTAATGTGGACAGTAATGAGGACAGTGATGAAGACAGTGATGTGGACTGTGATGTGGACTGTGATGTGGACAGTGATGTGGACTGTGATGTGGACTGTGATGAGGACAGTGATGAAGACAGTTATATGGACTGTGATGAGGACAGTAATGAGGACAGTGATGAAGACAGTGATGTGGACTGTGATGTGGACTGTGATGTGGACAGTGATGTGGACTGTGATGAGGACAGTGATGAAGACAGTTATATGGACTCTGATGAGGACAGTGATGTGGACTGTGATGTGGACAGTGATGAGGACAGTTATGTGGACTGTGATGTGGACAGTGATGTGGACTGTGATGTGGACTGTGATGTGGACTGTGATGAGGACAGTGATGTGGACTGCGATGAGGACAGTGATGTGGACTGTGATGAGGACAGTGATGTGGACAGTGGTGAGGACAGTGATGTGGGACAGCGATGTGGACTGTGATGAGGACAGTAATGTGGACTGTGATGAGGACAGTGATGTGGACTGTGATGAGGACAGTGATTTGGACTGTGATGAGGACAGTAATGAGGACAGTGATTTGGACTGTGATGAGGACAGTGATGAGGAAAGTGATGTGGACTGTGATGTGGACTGTGATGAGGACAGTGATGTGGACTGTGATGTGAACTGTGATGTGGACAGTGATGTGGACTGTGATGAGGACAGTGATGTGGACTGTGATGAGGACAGTGGTGAGGACAGTGATGTGGACAGTGGTGAGGACAGTGATGTGGACTGTGATGAGGACTGTGAAGAGGACAGTAATGTGGACTGTGATGAGGACTGTGAAGAGGACAGTAATGTGGACAGTGATGAGACTGTGATGTGGACAGTGATGTGGACTGTGAGAGGACAGTGATGTGGACTGTGATGAGGACTGTGAAGAGGACAGTAATGTGGACAGTGATGAGGACTGTGATGTGGACAGTGATGTGGACTGTGATGAGGAAAGTGATAAGGACTGTGATGTGGACAGTGATGAGGAAGTGATGTGGACAGTGATGTGGACTGTGATGAGGACAGTAATGTGGACAGTGATGTGGACTGTGATGAGGACAGTGATGTGGACTGTGATGAGGACAGTAATGTGGACAGTGATGTGGACTGTGATGAGGACAGTGATGTGGACTGTGATGAGGACAGTGATGTGGACTGTGATGAGGATAGTTATGTGGACTGTGATGAGGACAGTGATGTGGACAGTGATGTGGACAGTGATGAGGACAGTTATGTGGACTGTGATGAGGACAGTTATGTGGACTGTGATTGTGGACTGTGATGTAAACTGTGATGTGGACAGTGATGAGGACAGTAATGTGGACAGTGATGAGGACTGTGATGAGGACAGTGATGTGGACTGTGATGAGGACAGTAATGTGGACAGTGATGTGGACTGTGATGAGGACAGTGATGTGGACTGTGATGAGGACAGTGATGTGGACTGTGATGAGGATAGTTATGTGGACTGTGATGAGGACAGTGATGTGGACAGTGATGTGGACAGTGATGAGGACAGTTATGTGGACTGTGATGAGGACAGTTATGTGGACTGTGATGTGGACTGTGATGTGGACTGTGATGAGGACAGTAATGTGGACTGTGATGTGGACTGTGATGAGGACAGTGAAGTGGACTGTGATGTGGACTGTGATGAGGACAGTAATGTGGACAGTGATGTGGACTGTGATGAGAACAGTGATGTGGACTGTGATGAGGACTGTGATGTGGACAATGATGAGGACAGTGATGTGGACAATGATGAGGACAGTGATGTGGACTGTGATGAGGACAGTGCTGTGGACAGTGATGAGGACAGTAATGTGGACAGTAATGTGGACAGTGATGTGGACAGTGATTAGGACTGTGATGAGGACAGTTATGTGGACAGTGATGAGGACAGTTATGTGGACAGTGATGAGGACAGTTATGTGGACAGTGATGAGGACAGTGATGTGGACAGTGATGTAGACTGATGAGGACAGTGATGTGGACTGTGATGTGGACAGTGATGTAGACTGTGATGAGGACTGTGATGAGGACAGTTATGTGGACATTGATGTGGACTGTGATGAGGACAGTGATTTCCGTTGTCTCTATGACAAGGCTAAAGTTCCGCAGCACAGAAAGTACTTCAGATTCGGTCTCTTCCCTCCCCCGGAGACACCAATACACCTAAGATGGCCGGCCGCTCCTGGGTTCAGGTGAAATTCACGTGTCGCCATCTATTGGGCAGCTAACCGAATCTTTGCCCTTGGCGCAGGAACCCCTCGCCCCGTTGTGTCGCCCATGGTCTTGTCCACTGGTTCCTGACGTCCGCTTGGTTTCAGGGGTTCATAGTAGACGACGAGGACTGAGTGGAGAATGGAGCCCAGTTTATGTTGTGTGTGAACAGTCCCTAGGAGAGGCGGCAGCTACCCCCGGACCCCCAGGGAAGCGGCACACTGTGTCCTGTGCGGCGGTGGCGGAGTGTGCTGACATCATCCGTCCTATTATCGTCTCCTGCTCTTAAACATCCACGGCTCCCGCCAGCTCTCCTCCCACATCTTCCTCTCGACTGACACTCCGCCATCTTCTCTCGGAAGAGAACGCTCCCACACACTGAGGCTCCGGGAGACACTGCCAGGAACAATAACGACTACATCTCAGGGCGTCTGAGTCTAGCATGAAGTGGTTATATACATGGTTCAGCAGACAGTATCGCACATGATGGAATTAGATACACAGCTCAGCAGATAGTATCACGCAGGATGGAATTAGATACACCGCTCAGCAGACAGTATCATACAAGATAGGATTAGATACACAACTCACCAGACAGTATCACACATGATAGGATTAGGTACACAACTCAGCAGACAGTATCACACAGGATTGGATTCGATACACCGCTCAGCAGACAGTATCACACATGATATCATTAGATACACAACTAAGCAGACAGTGTACATGCTAGGATTAGATACACAGCTCAGCAGACAGTATCACACATGATAGGATTAGGTACACAACTCAGCAGACAGTATCACACATGATAGGATTAGGTACACAACTCAGCAGACAGTATCACACTGGATAGGATTTGATACACCGCTAAGCAGACAGTATCACAGATAGGTTTAGATACACAACTAAGAATACAGTATTACACATGATAGGATTAGATACACAATTCAGCAGTTTCACATATGAGAGGCTTAGATACAGTGACAGCACCCGGTTCCTGCAGATAACGGTACATTATACCCTCAGTTGACATTCAGCGTTGTCGTCTCTGCGCCAGGGTCTCCTCCGGAGGTTGGTGTTTGATTGTCTATAGGGTCAGCGGGAACATGAGATAATTGAGGTCGCCTTGTAGTTACATGGAGGAGGCACACTCTCCACCCTGCCTTGTGCACTCAATGTTCCTGTGATTATAACACCCATCATCTCCGAGGGTCCCTGTTATAATGGGGGTAGAAATCCTGTCTGTTATTTACTATGATCTTTACGTCTCTGTGTGCAGCCTCATGCCTCACAGACCTCACCCAGCTCATTTCCTGCATGGTGCAGTACCTCTTTTCACCACAGGTGTCAGCATAGTATGTATTTTCCACAAACACCAGTGAAGCAGCTCCTCCTTCTTCTTCCAGGTCTACCTGAAATCTAACTTGGTCAAAATGCAGATAATAATGTGTGAATGAAGCGTCTCCCAAAAACGAGACCCCGCGTTCTTGTCCTTTATAAGAGAGCTACACAGATGAATGTTTTACAGCTTTGGTGGTACAACCCCTTTAAGTCACAGAAAGTCATAGTTTATGTCCTGATGGGGTTTGAGTCCTGTAGAGTGGGAAATCAGGAGATTGGGAAATCTCTGGATGGTGACCTATGGACAGGACCCCCTGGAATTGTTCCCCAGTCATCTGTACAGAGGAAAGGGTTAATTGTACCCAGAACATCTGCTGTATGACCCTGTATGTCTGCTCCGCCTCCCAGCTATAATAGTGCATTATGTAACCTGTCTGGAGGTAGCGGTATTGATCGTCTGTCTCGCTGCCCCAGGGTTTACTGATAAAAGGCATCACTCCGTGCATTCATCATTTTTACTACCGCTATAAACATGGCCGCCCCCGTCCATTGTGTTATATTCACAGTTCTGGCAATCCGCACGGATCTTAGTTTTAAAGGAAATGTAAAGGGGACCCCTTTAGCTCAAAAATGGGCCTTGGAAGCCGAACTAAGGGAAGCAAATGAGTCCTCAAAGAGCATTTGGGACAAGAACTGAGCTCTGGGCGCCATGTGTATACCCAGGAGCTAGGACTGTGGGGGGGGGGTGCAAATTTGATATTTCTTAGTGCCTCCATCACACCGCTAAGCTCCACCCCATTATCCCTACCCCCATCGCTTAGCGGTGCGGCCCAGACACTTCTGCTACAGATCTACAGCTGAGAAGGGCCCCCCGGGGCCCCTGTGCTGCTGACCCTGCTCCACAGGCAGTATGTCTGCCCTTGAGGTTGTTTCTTTGGTAGTTTTATATGACGGTAAAGTCCACCCCTACTGGTTCTGATATAAATTTCATGTACCGTCAGTAATGATAGCAGCCTGTGGCCCTCTATTCTTTGTAGCACTACAACTCCCAGCATGCTCGGAGTGCAGTTTTGGTTGCACAACCTACAGACTGCTACCTCAGCCAGAAAAGAGAGTTTCAGGACCATGGAGAGCGGGCGCCTGGAGACGGGAAGGTCCCAGGTTTCTGCATCTGTCTGTGTCCCTGCTGCCGGCCTGGGAGCTTAAAGGGCAACTCCAGTCATACCTGATATGAATAATACTGATGCAGGGAAGGTTCCTGAGTCACATGGTTAGGTATTTTCCAAATTCGCTTATATTAAGTCCATTTATTCTTGTTGAGAATGTCGCTTCTATCAGGTCTGAGGGCGGAGCACAGATTTCATTTTCTCTTCAGTGTGGGAGGAGCTCTGTCCTGTACTCATCATCGCCCTCTGCTGTGTAATGCACTCTATGGCAGCAGGAGCGCACCACCAATGAGGCCAGGTGAGGCGAGCGCCTCAGGCAGCACCAGGTAGGGGCAGCAGAAGGGCCATGAGCGCTTTCATTGTTGCAAAGGGGTTAGGTTAAGAATGTGGCATTGGGGGTAGGGGAAGTGCCGTTTCAGTTTTCGCCTCAGGCAGCAGAATGGCTAGGTGCACCCCTGTATGGCGGTCACTTACCTCGTGTCGGTATGGGTATTTTCTTGCAGCTAACCTGAATCTTATGTGTTTTTTCTTGCAGCAAGTTGAAAACATGTCGAATACAACAAACGGAGACACCAAGGCCCAGTGTTTGCCGCGGAATGGGCTGGTAAAGATTCCCGGTCCCACCAATGGCCTGGGCTCCGCCAGTATCACCAAAGGGACGCCAGCAGTCAAGAACCGGATCTGCCAGCCGCCCTCTGTGCCATCCATCTTAAGTCAAGCCTTTCCCAAGCACCAAGAGCATGTCAACCCTTCAGTGTTACCGATCCTTCCTCCTCCACCGACCCACAGTATCCCGCTGGGTCTCAGCCCTGGAGAAGAGAACCCCCCAATCCCCTGTGGACCCTCACTGGAAAGAGTCCAGAGTCAGGGAATGGATTGTCACCTCGCCCTAGATGAAAAGATCCTAAACCGTCTTTTCAGTTATTTCTCAGCGTGTGAAAAATGTGTTCTTGCGCAGGTTTGCAAGACGTGGAGGCGGGTTTTGTACCAACCGAGGTTCTGGGTAGGCCTGACGCCTGTCCTACATGCCAAGGAACTATACAATGTGATCCCCACAGGAGAGAAGGAGTTTGTCAATCTGCATGGATTTGTTGTGCGTGGTTTTGATTCGTTCTGCTTGGTCGGTGTGTCGGATTTGGATATCTGTGAGTTCATTGACAACTATCCTCTGTCCAAAAAGGGGGTGAAATCTGTGAGTCTAAAGCGGTCAACAATCACTGATGCCGGCTTGGAGGTAAGAAATTAAATCAACCTGGTAATAACTGCTTTCTACGAAGTGTCCAAACTTCTTTTATCATACTGCATACTAAGTACAAATATAACTACTATAATACTGCCTCCTATGTACAAGAATATAACTACTATAATACTGCCTCCTATGTACAAGAATATAACTACTATAATACTGCTCCTATGTACAAGAATATAACTACTATAATACTGCTCCTATGTACAAGAATATAACTACTATAATACTGCTCCTACGTACAAGAATATAACTACTATAATACTGCTCCTGTGTACAAGAATATAACTACTATAATACTGATCCTACGTACAAGAATAGAACTACTATAATACTGCCTCCTATGTACAAGAATAGAACTACTATAATACTGCTCCTATGTACAAGAATATAACTACTATAATACTGCTCCTATGTTACAAGAATATAACTACTATAATACTGCTCCTATGTACAAGAATATAACTACTATAATACTGCTTCCTATGTACAAGAATATAACTACTATAATACTGCCTCCTATGCTACAAAGAATATAACTACTATAATACTGCCTCCTATGTACAAAGAATATAACTACTATAATACTGCCTCCTATGTACAAGAATATAACTACTATAATACTGCTCCTATGTACAAGAATATAACTACTATAATACTGCTCCTATGTACAAGAATTATAACTACTATTAATACTGCCTCCTATGTACAAGAATAGAACTACTATAATACCTCCTACTGTACAAAAATATAACTACTATAATACTGCTCCTATGTACAAGAATATAACTACTATAATACTGCTCCTATGTACAAGAATATAACTACTATAATACTGCTCCTATGTACAAGAATATAAACTATAATACTATAATACTGCTCCTATGTACAAGAATATAACTACTATAATACTGCTTCTATGTACAAGAATATAACTACTATAATACTGCTCCTATGTACAAGAATATAACTACTATAATACTGCTCCTATGTACAAGAATATAACTACTATAATACTGCTATATGTACATATAACTACTATAATACTGCTTCCTATGTACAAGAATATAACTACAAGAATATAACTACTATAATTCCACCCGATATTAACCACATACGGTCTTCTAAATCTCAGGTGCCTGTTGTTACCACTAGATGGCAGTATAGCTCTGACTTACCTTGTGAACACTCCCAGATTGCCCTCTAGTGGTGGGAACAGGCATCGCGAAACTGTGAAGGGACTAATGTGATAGACAGTTTTTGTCCCCTGCTGTATGTGGTTTATTCTGCAGTATAAAGCTTCGTACCCTCAGAGACGCTTCTATGGGGCTCATCTCGGGTGGTTTTCTGTGATGTTTTCCACTATTTTATGTATGTGACCTGGGCCAATACTAATTCAGTGGTATCCAGACTGTTACATTTTACTTGCACTGACACATTGTGACAAAACAGATGCTGAAATGTTTGTGGTCTCCACAGGTGATGCTGGAGCAGATGCAGGGGGTGGTCAGGCTGGAGCTGTCCGGCTGTAATGACTTCACAGAGGCCGGCTTGTGGTCCAGTTTACATGGACGGATCACGTCTCTGAGCGTCAGTGACTGTATCAACGTGGCAGACGATGCCGTGGCGGCCATCTCCCAGCTTCTTCCCAACCTGGGGGAGCTGAACCTGCAGGCCTACCATGTAACGGACACAGCGCTGGCATACTTTACTGCCAAACAGGGCCGAGCCACACATACACTACGCCTCCACTCCTGCTGGGAAATCACCAACCACGGGGTGGTCAATGTGGTCCACAGCCTGCCCAACCTGACAGTCCTCAGCCTTTCTGGGTGCTCCAAAGTGACAGATGATGGGGTGGAGCTGGTGGCTGAAAACCTGAGAAGACTGCGAGGGCTGGACCTGTCATGGTGCCCCAGGCTGACGGACACAGCCCTGGAGTATATTGCATGTGACCTGCACAAGCTGGAGGAGCTCGTCCTTGATAGGTGGGTGGTGATTCGGGAGGAGCTGAGTATAGGGAGTCAGTGGTCCCAGCCATGTGAACTGGGTAACTGGTCCCTACCTTGAAAGATGGTGTTCTGAGGCCTTGTTGTTCCTCCTTCTTACTTCAGATCACTAATGATTGCAGAGATAAGTTACACCTTCCAGGCATTTTATAGCCTTGGGGCCATTTTCATCCGAGGGATGCCTTGAGACCCCTTTGCAGGACCTTGAGGTTCCTTAAAACTTATGGTAATAAACAGACCCCTGAAGGCGAATAGATTCTTACCACCTTGGTTCCTCTGGATCCATCGCACCTCGCCACCAATCCTTGTCTGATCCCCCAAAATTCTTACATTTACGTTGTGACTTGCAGTACCAGTTTCCACCACTGATTAGAATTAAACAGTCATAGGAATCAATGCAATAGCGCCCCCACAGCACTGATCTATGCAATACAAATGAAAACAGTGATTCTACAATGCAATATAATGAGTGATGCCAGGCACTGTGGGCAGTGATGACCGCGGTATGTACGACTGGCAGCGGACAGGTGGCACCATGCCTATAAACAGTGAAGGATGTCATTTGCTTGTTAGATTGCTGACCTGTGTCGCTCTCTTCAGGTGTGTACGGATCACAGACACCGGACTGAGCTACCTGTCCACCATGTCGTCGCTTCGCAGTCTGTACCTCCGCTGGTGCTGCCAGGTAAAACCACCGGAAAAGTGTGGCCTCTATCATGTGTGATACGGTCTGAAAAGCAGTGTATCTAACCCTATCATGTGTTATAATGTCTGCTGAGCTATGTATCTAACCTTATCATGTGTGATACTGTCTTCTGAGCTGTGTATCTAACCCTATCATGTGTGATAGTGTCTGCTGAGCTATGTATCTAATCCTGTCATGTGTGATACTGTCTGAAAATCAGTGTATCTAACTCTATCATGTGTAATGACTGTCTGCTGAGCTATGTATCTAACCCTATCATGTGTGATACTGTTTGCTGAGCGGTGTGTCTAATCCTATCATGTATGATAATGTCTGCTGAGCTATGTATCTAATCCTATCATATGTGATACTGTCTGCTGAGCTGTGTATCTAATCCTATCATGTGTGATACTGTCTGCTGAGCTATGTGTCTAATCCTATCATGTGTGATACTGTCTGCTGAGCGGTGTGTCTAACCCTATCATGTGTGATACTGTCTGCTGAGCGGTGTGTCTAATCCTATCATGTGTGATACTGTCTGCTGAGCTGTGTATCTAATCCTATGCTGTGTGATACTGTCTGCTGAGCTGTGTATCTAATCCTATCATGTGTGATACTGTCTACTGAGCTATGTATCTAATCCTATCATGTGTGATACTGTCTGCGGAGCTATGTGTCTAACGCTATCCAGTGTGATACTGTCTGCTGAGTGGTGTGTCTAACCCTATCATGTGTGATACTGTCTGCTGAGCTATGTATCTAATCCTATCATATGTGGATCCGATCTTTACAGTCTCACCTTCTGTTGCAGGTACAAGATTTTGGTCTGAAGCATCTCCTGGGGATGAAAAGTTTACGTCTCTTATCTCTGGCCGGTGAGCTTATGATTTATTGCATGTTCCAATGCACTGGATGTTGGTGGTTGTTGTGCTCAGAGAAGCTCAGGGGGAAAGCCTTAGAAACCTTTGAGGATACTCAGTATTCTACATGTCTCTCACCAGGTTGTCCTCTACTCACCACCACCGGCCTTTCAGGTCTCGTTCAACTCCAGGACCTAGAAGAACTGGAACTAACCAACTGTCCTGGTGCCACTCCTGAGCTCTTCAAATACTTCTCCCAGCACCTGCCTCGTTGCGTGGTGATCGAGTAACCAGCAGGAGCCAGGCGTTCAAAACAGTTCGAGCTGTATCCTCCGAAACCATTCCCAGCACTGACCATCTGATCGGAGACTTTGGCTCTGGGACTTTAATCCCTGAGTCATTGAATTGCTGACAAAGCAAAGAGAGCAAGATCCTGGGAGATAATTTCACACTCCAGTTTGTGAAGACCTCATTCCATGTCCCGAAGTCAGGGTTGTATTATTTCCCGCGCTTCATCTCTCGTCTTCTCTGTCGTGGATTGATACTCACAACAAATAGAGCCGGCTCCCATCCGAAACCCCATCGACGTTCTCTTTGCAAGGATTCTATGGTGTGAGGTGGAGTACAGAACATTGTGGAGTGTTGCTTCCAGTTCCAGTTGTGGTCCTCCATAGTTTGTTTCTTTCGAAGATAATTATTTTTGGTAGTTTCTTTGACTCTAGATTTTTTTTTTTCTATCCTAAAATTGAAAAGATCAAAGAATACCAGCGACATGAATTGTTTCTGCTGGATTATGGAAAGTTCTGTAGAAAGGTTCTGCATGGCTGTCAAGCTCCACCTTATGGCTCTCGTTCAGATGAAGCAGTTGGAAAGTTCCACCCAGTACTACAATCTCGTGTCACCGTTCTTTTTTACAGTTTGTCGACCTCCGGTCTCTCTGTATAGTACGGACTTTTCCAACATCTGCCTGTTGCTACTTCTCGCTCAGCATTTCAATATCTCGTCCCAGAGGAACGACCCTCTTGATGGTCTTGGTGATATGATTGTCCTATGGGAGTTACGGTGGTGGCACATCGAAAAAAAATCCTTCGACTTGGCCAAGGCATTCCAAATAAAATGAAGGAGGACCACAAAGGGTCAGTTATGTTGAGTCGATAGCCTGCAACGTTCTACACATGACCAGACACAGGAAGATCTTGGATGGCTTTTGGTGGTCATTGTGCCGTGTCTTGATTGATGTTGGTGCCATCGGACGTGTAGACTGTATGGTGCGGAGTAGACACTGACTTGAGGGACATCAGGCCTTGTATAAACCTTTGCTTGGATCGGGAGGGGTTGCATCCCTCGTACATCTTCCCGGCTTTGCCCTAGTGCCTGTACATTGATGCTGTTGCTCGATGTTCCCTCCATGACCTGCACCCCCAGAAGACCAGGGAGAAGCAGTGCGGTTTTTAATTCTTACAACATTTGTGCTTTTTGACACCTTTTTTCTGAGTTCACGAGAACTGTGAGATGTCACTTGGATGACGTGATAGTAAAAAGGAAGCTTCAGGGGTTAACATACAATCAGATTTCTGTTCTCTCTTGCCGTCTTGTACTGTCTCTGTCCATCTTTAATTCCACAGGGTCTCTCTCTCTCTCTCTAGGTATCGCTCCTCTCATCCTCTCTTCACCTCTCTCTCTCATATCCCATATGACACGGTTTGTCTCTTTGTATGCTTGTCCCATGTTCTGGCCCATCCCCCGCATGTTTCTTTCCTCCTGTCTCTTTTTCGGACTCTTCTCCTCTCTGGAGAGCACTGTCTATGGAACAATCTCGTGTTGTTTTTTCACCATGCTTTAAATATATTAAAATATATAAGAATTCCAAGTTTTCATCCAAAGGAATATGGCCGCTCGTTTCCGTCTCATCAGTTCATTTGTTTCGTTGACTAATTTCTATGTGTGTGATGCAGAACTCTGTCCCCACGGAAGCTTCGAGCCACCCCTCCGAAAAGAAAGTGGCATGCAAAAGTTTGGGCACCCCTAGTCACAATTATTGTTACTCTGAACAATCAAGCAAATTGAAGATGAAATGATCTCCAAAAAACATAAAGTTGAAGATGACACGTTCCATTTGTATTTTAAGCAAAAACCT
The DNA here is from genome assembly GCA_900303285.1 of Rhinella marina. Taxonomy (NCBI): domain Eukaryota; kingdom Metazoa; phylum Chordata; class Amphibia; order Anura; family Bufonidae; genus Rhinella; species Rhinella marina. The sequence continues at coordinate 26,588 of ONZH01000370.1, forward strand.
TTTTTTTATTTACATCTTTGACATTTTGAAAATAATGAAAAAGGAAACAGGCCCAAAGCAAAACTTTGGGCACCCTGCATGGTTAGTACCTAGTAGCAGCTCTTTGACAAGTATCCCAGCTTGTAATCGCTTTTGGTACAGCCAAGAGTCTTTCAATTCTTGTTTGATTTATTTTCATCAATTTCTCTTCGCAGACGTCTTCCAGTTTTGCGAGATTCCTGTGCCGTCTTGCATTCTCTGCTCTTTTGAGGTCTATCCACAGATTTTCAATGATGTTCAAATCAGGGGACTGTGAGGGCCATGGTAAAACCTTCAGCAGATCAGAGACTGTGAGGGCCATGGCAAAACCTTCAGCAGATCAGAGGACTGTGAGGGCCATGGTAAAACCTTCAGCAGATCAGGGGAATGTGAGGGCCATGGTAAAACCTTCAGCAGATCAGAGGACTGTGGGGGCCATGGTAAAACCTTCAGCAGACAAGGGAACTGTGAGGACCATGGTAAAACCTTCAGCAGATCAGGGGACTGTGAGGGCCATAGTAAAACCTACAGCAGATCAGAGGACTGTGAGGGCCATGGCAAAACCTTCAGCAGATCAGAGGACTGTGAGGGCCAGGGAAAATCTTCAGCAGATCAGAGGACTGTGAGGACCATGGCAAAACCTTCAGCAGATCAGGGGAATGTGGGGGCCATGGTAAAACCTTCAGCAGGTCAGGGGACTGTGAGGACCATGGTAAAACCTTCAGCAGATCAGGGGACTGTGAGGGCCATGGCAAAACCTTCAGCAGATCAGAGGACTGTGAGGGCCATGGTAAAATCTTCAGCAGATTAGGGGACTGTGAGGACCATGGTAAAACCTTCAGCAGATCAGGGGACTGTGAGGGCCATGGTTAAACCTTCAGCAGATCAGGGGACCGTGAGGGCCATGGTAAAACCTTCAGCAGATCATGGTACTATGAGGACCATGGTAAAATCTTCAGCAGATCAGGGGACTGTGAGGACCATGGTAAAACCTTCAGCAGATCAGGGGACTTTGAGGACCATGGTAAAACCTTCAGCAGATCAGGGGACTGTGAGGACCATGGTAAAACCTTCAGTAGATCAGGGTACTGTGAGGGTCATGGTAAAACCTTCAGCAGATCAAGGGGACTGTGAGGACCATGGTAAAACCTTCAGCAGATCAAGGGGACTGTGAGGACCATGGTAAAACCTTCAGCAGATCAGGGGACTGTGAGGGCCATGGTAAAACCTTCAGCAGATCAGGGGACTGTGAGGGTCATGGTAATACGTTCAGCAGATCAGGGGACTGTGAGGACCATGGTAAAACCTTCAGGAGATCAGGGGAATGTGGGGGCCATGGTAAACCTTCAGCAGATCAGGGGACTGTGAGGGCCAAGGTAAAACCTTCAGCAGATCAGGGGACTGTGAGGGCCATGGTAAAACCTTCAGCAGATCAGGGGACCGTGAGGGCCATGGTAAAACCTTCAGCAGATCATGGTACTATGAGGACCATGGTAAAACCTTCAGCAGATCAGGGGACTGTGAGGACCATGGTAAAACCTTCAGCAGATCAGGGGACTGTGAGGACCATGGTAAAACCTTCAGCAGATCGGGGACTGTGAGGGCCATGGTAAATCCTTCAGCAGATCAGGGGGACCGTGAGGGCCATGGTAAAACCTTCAGCAGATCAGGGGACTGTGAGGGCCAAGGTAAAACCTTCAGCAGATCAGGGGACTGTGAGGGCCATGGTAAAACCTTCAGCAGATCAGGGGACCGTGAGGGCCATGGTAAAACCTTCAGCAGATCATGGTACTATGAGGACCATGGTAAAACCTTCAGCAGATCAGGGGACTGTGAGGACCATGGTAAAACCTTCAGCAGATCAGGGGACTGTGAGGACCATGGTAAAACCTTCAGCAGATCGGGGACTGTGAGGGCCATGGTAAATCCTTCAGCAGATCAGGGGACCGTGAGGGCCATGGTAAAACCTTCAGCAGATCAGGTACCGTGAGGACCATGGTAAAACCTTCAGCAGATCAGGGTACCGTGAGGACCATGGTAAAACCTTCAGCAGATCAGGGGACTGTGAGAACAATGGTAAAACCTTCAGCAGATCAGGGGACTGTGAGGGCCATAGTAAAACCTTGAGCAGATCAGCGGACTGTGAGGGCCATGGTAAAACCTTCAGCAGATCAAGGGACTGTCAGGACCATGGTAAAACCTTCAGCAGATCAGGGGACTGTGAGGGTCATGGTAAAACTGTGAGGATTTTTCCATGGTCCATACAGTCCCCTGATCTGCTGAAGGTTTTACCATGGCCCTCACAGTTCTCTGATCTGCTGGAGGTTTTACCATGGCCCTCACAGTTCTCTGACCTGCTGGAGGTTTTTCCATGGCCCTCACAGTTCTCTGATGTGCTGGAGGTTTTACCATGGTCTTCACAGTTCCCTTATCTGAACATCATTGAAAATCTGTGGATAGACCTCAAAAGAGCAGAGCATGCAAGACGGCCCAGGAATCTCACAGAAAAATGGATGAAAATCCCTCAAACAAGAACTGAAAGACTGTTGGCTGTACAAAAAGCAATTACAAGCTATGATACTTTTCAAGGGCTGCTACTAGGTACTAACCATGCAGGGTGCCCAAAGTTTTGCTTCGGGTCCATTTCCTTTTTGTTATTTTCAAAATGCTTTTGCTTAAAATCAAAAGGAACGTGTTATCTTTAACTTTCTGCCTTTTGGAGATCATTTCATCTTCAATTTGCTTAACTGTTCACAGTAACAGCAATTGTGACCTGGGGTGCCCAAACTTTGCAGGCCACTGTGTAGGGTGGTATAATTGGGAGACCGTGGTACTGTTATTTTGGCATAGTAGCAGTATTTTTGGGTGGCATTACTATTACTTGAGCATTTTATGACACCAGCCATATTACAGCCATATTACTTGGGAGCTATTCGGGATGGGATAAGGACTATATGGCAGTAAAAGTAGGTGAGGGACTCATATATGAGAACTGTATGTCAGTATTATTGAGCACTGTATGACATGCATTCAGGTACTTTTTATCAGCATTAGTTGGGGACTGTTATTTGAGGACTACATGGCACTGTTATACGGAGACGGAGTTGTTTATTGATATTATTTGGGCACTGTAGAGCACTTTTTGGTTCTATGCCAGTGTTATTAGGTGACTACAGCATTATCTCTAGTGAAGTGTTCGGTAATATTACATAAGCTGATAGGCTCTGAATAGTTTCATTATGTGGGTACTGTCTGCCACACATTTGGGTTCTGTATGGCACTATCATATAGAAAGTCTTTAGCGGTGTTATTTGTGGACTGATGGACTCTCTTTACCCGGTGATCATGGTATTGCTGTTTAGTCACTGTTTAGTGGTATCATTTATATTTGAACTGTGAACAGGAATATTGTTCGGGGTCTTTATGACACTATTATTTTTGAATTGTATGGCACTGTTATTTGGGCACTTATGGCACTGTTTTATGGGTATTGTATGTGAGTTATTTGGTGACTGTATGACACTTATTCTGAGATTCTATGACACTGTTATTTTGGGATTGCAATGCACTATTATTTGATGACTGTTTCTATATGACATTGGATTTTTTTGTGACTGTATGGCACTGTTATTTGTGAAGATATGACACTGTTATTTGGGAAGATATGACACTGTTATTTGGGAAGATATGACACTGTTATTTGGTGACTGTATGATACTATTATTGGATGGCACTGTTATTTGGAAATGTGTGGCACTGTTATTTGGGAAAGTGTGACACTGTTATTTAGTGACTGTATGGCACTATTATTATGTATGGTACTGATATTTAGTGACTGTATGGCACTATTATTATGTATGGTACTGATATTTGGTGACTGTATGACACTATTATTATGTATGGTACTGATATTTGGTGACTGTCGGACACTATTATTATGTATGGTACTGATATTTGGTGACTGTCGGACACTATTATTATGTATGGTACTGATATTTAGTGACTGTATGGCACTATTATTATGTATGGTACTGATATTTGGTGACTGTATGACACTATTATTATGTATGGTACTGATATTTGGTGACTGTATGGCACTATTATTATGTATGGTACTGATATTTGGTGACTGTATGGCACTATTATTATGTATGGTACTGATATTTGGTGACTGTATGACACTTATGTATGGTACTGATATTTGGTGACTGTCGGACACTATTATTATGTATGGTACTGATATTTGGTGACTGTATGACACTATTATTATGTATGGTACTGATATTTGGTGACTGTATGGCACTATTATTATGTATGGTACTGATATTTGGTGACTGTATGGCACTATTATTATGTATGGTACTGATATTTGGTGAGTGTCTGACGTATGTGGAATGTTTGTTGGTATTATATTTTGACTTTGAGCAGGAGTACCACTCAATATCTCCGGCACTAGGATTTTATTGTACTATTATCTTGGGGTTTTATGGCACTGATATTTGGTGACTGTATGACGTGTGTGGACTGTTTAGTGGTATTATATTTGGAGTGGACTTTGAGTAGGAGTATCATTCAAGGTCCACGGCACACTATTATACACGATTATACTGAGATTTTATGGCACTATGATTTTGTGATTGTATGGTTCTTTTATTTTGAGATTGTACAACTATGTGTGTGGACTGTTTGGTGGTATTATATTTAGACTTTGAATAGGAGTATCATTTAGGGTCTGGCACTATTATTTTGAGATTGTACAGCACTGTTATTTGGTGACTGTATAACACTATGTGTGTGGACTGTTTGGTGGTATTATATTTGGACTTTGAATAGGTCTAGCACTATTATTTTGGGACTGTATGACATTGTTTTGGTGACTGTAGGGCAGTATTATGTGTGGACCGTTTGGTAGTATTATCTGGACACCATGTGGCAATATTATTTGAGACCTTATTGGCACTGTCATTTGGAAACGTGTAAGGCTGCATTCACAGTTAGTTGGGATTATCTCCTCTTCTACTGGGGGTAAAAACTTGGTCAGGACTCTACCCTCTAAAGGAACAACTTTTAGAAAATGAGGCAGTGGAAACATGGCCCAAGGGTGACTAAAAGGGGTTTAGGCAGAAATCCGTCTGTCCTGTGTGGGGGGCCTGGTCTGATCCTTGCTATGGGGCCCTTACTTCTCTATGTAGGACAATGGCTATGGGATAATAATAATATTTTTTATATATAGCACCAACATATTCCACAAAACTTTTCAGTCAAAGGGTTGATGTACAAACCAGGGGGAGATCAATTAAGTAACGAGAACGTGAACCAGGGGAGATGTGGGGGGAGGAAGGGGATCGATGACACTTAGAAGCTGGGAGTGGATTTCATGTCGAATGTTATCAATTGTCTTTTGAAGTAGGAGGCCAGATCTTCAGCACAGAGGTCTGTAATAGAGAGGGAGTGAAAAGAGTTTTTGGGTTACTGGACAGTGAGGAGATCAGGGTGGTGAAGTAGGTCTGTTTGGGGAGGTGAGGGGCAGAAGTATAGGTTCTCTGCATAGATTTGTAATGGGAGAATCTTGTGGTGTGTGAGTTTTTTCTGCTGAGGTGTTCGGCACTTCTGGAGCATCGTTCTAGGACGCGAGATTGAGGCTTTCATCTCTGTTAGTGTAAGAGGTGATAGTTCATCCAGGGCACTTCTGGGGGTGTCAGTCTTAAAGGGCATGTGTTCCAATATAAAATACATGTCACTGATTCAATTGGCTATGTCCCTAAGATTTAAGAAGTAATGAAAAATCCTGTGGTTCCCCTGAGTGACCAGTAGGTGGCGTGGGTTCACATAATTTATTGATTTGTGTACCAGGTGTAGTTCTGTGTGTGTCCAGCAGAGGTCGCCTGAGTACACACCCTTGCTCCTCCTGCCTGGCCCCAGGTCAGCAGCAGCCTGCTGTGCTCAGCTGTTACCCTGTCTGCTGCTCTGGAGGAGCAGAACGCTCCATTATACAGAACCGATTTTACACTTGTGAGATGCTGGGAAAGTCTGATGGTGGGAAATACTGAAGAAGAAACCTCAATAACCCCTTCACCACCGCAACAGAGGTGTCAGCATCACCCCGCAGAAGGAGAAGACATAAGATGTGGAGAATAAGGGGCACAGAAGTGCGGTGATAGTGACAGCGTATGAGTGTATTAGGGACAAGACAAAATCACAGACATAAACATACATATACACATACAATCTTAGATATACATACACAGAATATACATACATGTAGATATACAATTGTTCGTACACATACAAACATGCGGCCTTACTATTTTGTCACTTTGGCGGTATTATTTGGGATTTATGGCACTGATATTTAGTGACTAATATTACATATATACACATCCATGAACATACATATATAAAAACATATACACACACAAATATATACATACACTCATGTATAAATACATACATATCCACATATGCACCCAAACATACACATATTTATACATGCACCTGGATACACATACATCTGCGGGGCAGCGTGCCCCTGTGAGTTCACCTATATATAAACACATACACATATCTGGCCTGGAGCACTGCAGGGTCAGGTCTGTCCGCTGACCTCCCGCTGTCCGGCCTGTGTGCACATTCCTGCTGTGTGCCACCTGTGGAGGGGGGGGGGGACTTCTCTGGGTATCTGGGGCCCCTCAGGGTGAGGCTGGAGCCACACATGGCAATTTTTTGCCAAATCAGGAGTGGATTCAAAAGCAACTGAAAACAAAAAGGAAGGAGGTCTGCATCTCCTGCTGGATCCACTGCTGGGCATGCCTCAAAAAACTGCATCAAAAACTGCATGTGTGTGATTGCAGCCCTATACATTAGTGACATATGATGATCAGTAATGTGACAACATGGAGCTATAATTACACCCATATACATGTATGATACTCTCCAGGATTACTGCGCTCACCAGGTCCTTGACCCTATGAAGATGGCCAACATGGCGGGAGAGCCTGAGAAATATGGTGAATACACCAGAAAACTGTCATCATTACATTGATGCATCTGCCCCCAATGTGTATACAGATCCCATACAAGATGACGTCATCACACTCAGCATCACATGATGTCATCATATGCAGTCATATCTAGCCTCACATATAACCTATTCAAGAAGATGTCATCACATCCATGACATCATCATACCTAGTATAACATGATGTTATCATATCCAGCATCGCATATAAGCTATATAAGATGACGTCATCACATTCAGCATCACATGATGTCATCATATCTAGCATTGCATATAACTCATACAAGATGATGTCATCACATCCGGATTCACATGACATCACATCCAGCATAACATGATGTCATCATACGTAGCATCATATATAACCCATACAAGATGACATCATCACATACAGCATCACATGATGTCATCGCATCCAGTATGACATGACACCCTCACACCCAGCATCACATGATGTCATCACATGCAGCATCACCTGAGCCTGAGAAATATGAAGAATACGCCAGAAAACTCTCATCATTACATTGATGCATCTGCCGCCAATGTGTATACAGATCCCATTCAAGATGATGTCAACACATCCAGCATCACGTGATGTCATTATATCTAGCATCGTATGATGTCATCATATCTAGCATCGCATATAACCTATAGAAGATGAGGTCATCACATCCAGCAGTAAGACATCAGCACTAAATGAAGGTTATTACTGTGGGTGCCCTCTGGTGGAGAGATGTGTAACAGCAAGTGATCTGGTTCTAGCCTTTTAGACAAAACCCCTTATTTTGGAGGTGGTCATTAGTCGCATTCCTCCCCTCCCCCACCCGCAGTTTGATCAGTGGAGCCCCCGGACACAGCTGCACTGACCAGTCAGCCTTCTTGCCCTGTCTCATATTGTGCGTCACCACAGCAACCGCTCTACAAGGGGAGGATGGGCCGAGATCCTAAATGAAGTTTGATCCTTGACCCCTGTGGACTGACCCCTGTGCAGCCGCTTAAATTAGCTTCATGACCAGCAGCAAAGTAGTTAATGCAACTTATTGTTAAGAAAAATCAATATCGGTGGGTGAGAAGCAGCGCCAAATCCTGGAGATGAAGGAATGCCTCACTGTGGGGGTGATGGATTTAATGAGTTAACATTCCGTTAATCCGGCATCCGGTAATCCAGAAAATCTCAGCATCCGGAAAGGAATAATCATCTCACAAGAGAAATGGGGGGCGGGGTCCGCCTATAGACCGTACTACAGAGCCACTCGTGACCACACCGATCACCACAAGGACACAGAAAGCAGATCTCAGCAACCCTCTACTGATAACTGTCTCATTGTGACTGTCTCAGGGCAGGTGTCTTAAAGTAACAGTGTCCCATTGACCATCTTAGAGGAACTGTGTCTTCTCCCGTGTCTCAGACTAACCCTCTAAGGGAGAGAGGCTGACTAGTAGCAACATTCATGGCTGTCAGAGGAGCAAGGAGACTGCCTGGGAACTTACTGGGAATTATATTTATGGCTGCCAGGGGGGAAAGAATACTGCCTTAGACCTTACTGGGGACTATTTAGAGTTGCCAGAAGGTCAGGTGGACTGACTACTTACTGGAACCTATATTTACAGTTACTAGAGAAGGAGGCGACTGCCAGAGTGGATAAAACACCGGGAGCTGTACTTACAGTTGCCAAAAGGGAAAGGAGACTAACTAGTAACAACATTGCTGCCAGAGGGGACAGAAGACTGACTGGGACCTTACTTTGAACTATATAGCTGCCAGAGGGGGGAGGAGACTGACTTGTGACAATATTTATGGCTGCCAGAGTGGATAAAACGTTGGGAACTCACTGGGAACTATACTAACAGTTGCCAGAAGGGAAATGAGACTGACTAGTAACAACACTGCTGCCAGAGGGGACAGAAGACTAACTGGGAACTTATATGAACTATATTTATAGCTGCCAGAGGGGGAAGGAGACAGACTAGTGACAATAGTTACGGCTACCAGGGGGAAAAGGAGACAGACTGGGAACTTATATATATTTAAAGCTACCAGAGGGGGATGGAGACTGACTGCAAACTTTAGACTATATTTACAGCATCCTGACGGGGAAAAAGACTGAGAGTGCAAGGGGTTTTGGGAGTTGTAGACAGCAAAGGGAGAAATGAGTCATTTGACACTGCCATGCAGCTTTTCAGGACCTTTTCATATTATATTGAGATAAACCCACTTAAGTGACTACATCAGTCTCATTTCGAGGTGACCATATCACTTTGACTTAGAGCGATGATCTTAAACCACTGACTCACAACCATCTCTAAGCAACCATGAGTGACGACCCCATTGCGAGTAATTGCCCTGGAATCACTGCATCGTAACAACCATCACTGAGCAACCACCTCCGATGAACCATCTCAGAGTCCAACAGCGCCATGTCTCACTGCGACTTTCTCAAAATGACCATCTCAGGGACCTAACCCTTGTAAAACAACCGAGTGCGGTCTTCTCATTGTGACTCCTCAGACTGACCTCCTCAGGTCGACCTTCTTAGAGAAGACATTTCAAATGACTCAGAGTGACTCTCTGGGCGGGACCTCTGTGCAGCCATGAAATATTATTCTGACATATTTGGCGCAGGGTTGCTTGCATACGGTGAGATTCCCGTCTGGAAGGGCTATGGTGGGGGGTGCGGAATAATCAGGGCTGTTTCCTATATGTGAAGCTTCACGCTCAGACGTTCACACTGCAGGACAGGGCGGGGGGTCAATATTTGAACAATCCCCATGTGAATGTAATTGAGATTCCATCACTAGAGCGACAGCGTGATGGTAACGACCCCCCCCATACGTCCCCATCCCCCTCCTCTGCTCCCCTCTTGTCTTTCCTGCGGATAACGTCATCCTCCAGATATGCTGAGACTCACAGACGAGGACATGAAAGGAGAGCAATGAGCTTCCATTCACTGCGGCTGGGCTGCGGGGATGTATGAATGGGGCGCAGGCTCCAATCAGATCAGCAGCCATTTTATTGTCTCACAGTCTTAACCGAGAGACCTGCTCACAATGAAATGGCTGACCGCCCCGGGTCACGGGCACAGGGCTAGGTGTCATGGAAAATGGTGGCAAAACTTTACCCAGCCGCGCCAATGTGATGCAAAATGGCGTCCGCGGTATTGTAGGTTTGGGCGCTGTGGTGATATAAAAAAAAAAATGGCGCATAAATGGCAGTAAATTTGAGGCGCACAATTCCAGCAGTCCTATACATGTAAAATAAATGATGGAATGATGCATCATGGGAATAATAGGCATAAGGGGGAAAGTTATCAAAACTGGTGTACAGGAAAACTGGTTCAGTTGCCCATAGCAACCAATCAGATTCCTCCTTTCAATTTTAAAAGGAGCTCTGAGAAATGAAAGCTGGAATCTGATTGGTTGTTTTGAGCGACTAAGCCGGTTCTACTTTTACACCAGTTTGATAAATGACCCCCCAAATAGATTTTGGTTCTAAATCTTCTATCGATCTGATCTCCGTCATCAGACATGGGGTCGCCCTTAAATGTAATCGCCACTGCTCGGAGGTATCATCTCATTAGCCTGCGTTCTCGGGGTATCGTCTGCTGGCCGCCATGTTATATTATCTGTGGGATTTCAGAGGCTAAGATGTCATTGGTCGCTATGGAGACTCCTCTGCCTGACAACCGACAACTGATTTCATGCCTCAGCTATCCCTTGTCTCTCCAGTCACCCACATACCCCGCACCACTCCCATTATCCCCTCATAGTCTGCGGACAAATTCTCCCACTGACTCCCAATATTGTCTCTGCTGAAAGCAGTATTACAGCCGGACGCAACATGTCTGTTCATAGCAGGGGGTGTCAGGCGGTATCACAGGCTACAGATGTGTATCTAAGCCTGTCATGTGTGATCCTGTCTGCAGATCTGTGTATCTAATTCTGTCGTGTGATACTGTCTGCTGAGCTGTGTATCTAATTTAATCATGTGTGATACTGTCTGCTGAGCTGTGTATCTAATCCTATCATGTGTGATACTGTCTGCTGAGCTGTGTATCTAATCCTATCATGTGTGATACTGTCTGCTGAGCTATCTATCTAATCCTATCATGTGTGTTAGGCCCCGTTCAGACGGCCGTATGTATACGGGGGCCGCCCGGCGTGTGTTCTGCAGCGCTCGGAACACACGCCGGGCGGCCCCATTGAAAATGTCTATACTTGTCCGTACATACGGACAAGTATAGGACATGTTCTATCTTTTCTTGCTGTGCCACGGCACGGAGCTCGCGGCTCAGCAAGATAGCGTGCCGCTCATAGAAGTGAACGGGCCCTTACTGTCTGCTGAGCTGTGTATCTAATCCTATCATGTGTGATACTGTCTGCTGAGCTGTGTATCTAATCCTATCATGTGTGATACTGTCTGCTGAGCTGTGTATCTAATCTTATCATGTGTGATACTGTCTGCTGAGCTGTGTATCTAATCCTATCATGTGTGATACTGTCTGCTGAGCTGTGTATCTAATCTTATCATGTGTGATACTGTCTGCTGAACTGTGTATCTAATCTTGTCCTCTGCGATACATTCTGCTGAGCTGTGTATCTAATTCCATCATTTGTGATATTGCGTGCTGACCTGTGTATCTAATCCCATCATACGTGATACTGTCTTCTGAGCTGTGTATCTAATCCTCTCATGTATGATACTGTCTCCTGAGCTGTGTATCTAATCCTATCATGTGTGATACTGTCTCCTGAGCTGCTGTATCTAATCCGAATCGTTCATGGCACCAGTCGCTCAGTCCTCTGTAGGCCTCTGCTGTGTGATACATCTGTTTTATCTGGAGCTGGGCCCCCAGGGGCCGAACAGAAAGTGACAACAAACAGACACATCCTGGTTTCCTCAGTTTCCCTCTCTGATTATATCTGGACCCCGTCTTCAGCCTGGTGTACCGTTACATTAGGGGATTGCACAGTGAGCAACTGTCTAATACCAGATTATTATGGGTGCCCCCCGTGTCCGGTTTTTGATAGATCCTATTTTTGTGGATCCTGTGTTCCAATAGATCTTCTTTACTGATGGATCCACTGTTTGATCTGTGGAATCAACTGCACTGTTTAGATATCTCCTCTGTAGGGAACACGGTTCTGACCTTCTGTTCTCTGGGATCCACTATTCTGATAGATCCTCTCATCTGTGGGATCTACAGTTCTAATAGATTTTCTTTCCTGACTGCTTCCTTGTTCTGGAGAAACCACTTTCCTGATCATCTGTTCTCTAGGATCCACTGTTCTGATCTTCTGTTCTCTAGGATCCAGTCTTCTGATCTTCTGTTCTCTAGGATCCACTGTTCTGATCTTCTGTTCTCTAGGATCCAGTCTTCTGATCTTCTATTATTTAGGATCTACTGTTCTGATCTTCTGTTCTCTAGGATCCACTGTTCTGATCTTCTGTTGTCTAGGATCCAGTCTTCTGATCTTCTGTTATTTAGGATCCACTGTTCTGATCTTCTGTTCTCTAGGATCCACTGTTCTGATCTTCTGTTGTCTAGGATCCAGTCTTCTGATCTTCTGTTCTCCTAGGATCCACTGTTCTGATCTTCTGTTCTGGAGGAACCACTTTCCCTGATCATCTGTTCTCTAGGATCCACTGTTCTGATCTTCTGTTCTCTAGGATCCAGTCTTCTGATCTTCTGTTCTCTAGGATCCACTGTTCTGATCTTCTGTTCTGGAGGAACCACTTTCCTGATCATCTGTTCTCTAGGATCCACTGTTCTGATCTTCTGTTCTCTAGGATCCAGTCTTCTGATCTTCTGTTCTCTAGGATCCACTGTTCTGATCTTCTGTTCTCTAGGATCCACTGTTCTGATCTTCTGTTCTCTAGGATCCACTGTTCTGATCTTCTGTTCTCTAGGATCCAGTCTTCTGATCTTCTATTATTTAGGATCCACTGTTCTGATCTTCTGTTGTCTAGGATCCACTGTTCTGATCTTCTGTTGTCTAGGATCCACTGTTGTCATAGATTCCCTGTCCTGTAGGGTGCAATCTTCAGATAAATTATCTGTTCTGTGAGATCATCTGTTCTGGAAGCTGAGCCCTGTGGAATCCACCGTGCTATCAGACAGATCCTATATTCAGATCCTTTTCTCTCTGGGATCTTCTGATATCTTTTCTGTCCTGTAGAATCTACTGCACAGTTCAGATAGGTCCTGTGTTCTGTGGGATCCACTGCTCTGATAAATCCTCTATTCTGGGGGATCCATTGTTCTAATAGATCTGTCCTGATAGAAATTCTGTCCTGACGCATCCTGTTTTTTTGTGGATTCCCTGATCTGATGAACCGACTGTGGATCATCTGCTCTCGTGGCTTCTCTGTTCTGTTGGACCCTTTGCTCTGTTATCTAGTCTGACATGTCTTTGTGGATCTACTCTTCCGTGTTAGATCCTTTATTCTGATGTGCTGATGGATCCTTTATCGCTTTGGAGGCTTTTGTAATGGATTGTGTTATGTAGATCCTTATCACATCCATGGTATGAGCTGGGCCTTCACTGACTGCACCCGGCGCTCTCCGCTTCGCCCAGGACTTCAGAAGACACCAACAAAGGCGTCTCAGTTCTCCAGGAACCGTCTCCATGATGGAAGGACGGACAAGGTTAAGATCAATGGAGAGACACAGACTCGTCCCCTCCTACACACCGGATCTGTCACCCCACGGACCAGATCAAAGCTGCCCTCCACACAGAGGACCCTCCAGAGGGGTTGAGCCAAATCCCCCCCCCACACACATAGTGCTTGGAGCCTCCGCCGTAGGATGGCAGCCATATTGGTTGGAGGATTACGCAAGGATTTAGAGGGATCTACTGGGATCTGCACCCATGGGGGGTCCTGGGAGATATCTCAGCCCCATGGAAGCCCCCTCCCCCCTCGGCCGCAGCCTTCTCCGCAGCACACACCTGCCGGGGGATCATGTGCCCGTAATGGTTTTATTTTAGGAAGTGGCTGCTCACTGTGGCTTCCCGCAGCTGTCATCACCCGAGGAGGCGAGCGCCGCTCTGAAGACACTTCATAAGCTATTTATGTTATATGGCGCTGGGCCCTGGCAGCCGCTGCCACCCACATAAATCACTGCATATCAGGGCGGCAGAGCCAAGGGCGCCAGTGTCTGGATAGACAGACCGACCGATAGATAGATAGATAGATAGATAGATAGATAGATATACTTCTAGGGCACATTATAGGCACAGGTTGCAGGAGGATACGTCTTCTGTCCCTGCAGATGTCTTGTTCTAGATATGTATGATGCCACCCAAGAAGTCTTCCCAAAATACCAGGCCCCCCAGGAGAAGGTGGAGGTCATCTGCGGGGTCAGGAGGGGGCACAGGGGTCTCCCAGCTGTAATGTGACTTGTTACTTACAGTTAGGGTTACAGGATCCCAAAATACACACTGACTGCAACCTCCCGAGACGTCTGGTTCCTCAGGTCACGACATGGATGAAACTGGATAGGAAGTGAACATCATGGCTGGAGATGGTGGATGCCACTGTTATGGGGGCACTGTGGAGGTCACTGTTATGGGGGCACTGTGGAGGTCACTGTTATGGGGGTACTGTGGAGGTCACTGTTATGGGGGTACTGTGGAGGTCACTGTTATGGGGGGCACTGTGGATGTCACTGTTATGGGGGGCACTGTGGATGTCACTGTTATGGGGCACTGTGGATGTCACTGTTATGGGGGCACTGTGGATGTCACTGTTATTGGGGCACTGCGGAGGTCACTGTTATTAGGGCACTGCGGATATCACTGTTATGGGGGCACTGTGGAGGTCACTGTTATGGGGCACTGTGGAGGTCACTGTTATGGGGGGCACTGTGGAGGTCACTGTTATGGGGGGCACTGTGGAGGTCACTGTTATGGGGGGCACTGTGGAGGTCATTGTTATGGGGGGCACTGTGGAGGTCACTGTTATGGGGGCACTGTGTAGATCACTTTTATGGGGGCACGGCAGAGGTCACTGTTATGGGGGCACTGCGGAGGTCACTGTTATGGGCGCACTGTGGAGGTCACTGTTATGGGGCACTGTGGAGGTCACTGTTATGGGGGCACTGTGGAGGTCACTGTTATGGGGAGCACTGTGGAGGTCACTGTTATGGGGGCACTGTGGATATCACTGTTATGGGGGCACTGCGGAGGTCACTGTTATGGGGCACTGTGGATATCACTGTTATGGGGGCACTGCGGAGGTCACTGTTATGGGGGCACTGTGGATATCACTGTTATGGGGGCACTGCGGAGGTCACTGTTATGGGGGCACTGTGGATATCACTGTTATGGGGGCACTGCGGAGGTCACTGTTATGGGGGGCACTGTGGAGGTCACTGTTATGGGGGCACTGTGGAGGTCACTGTTATGGGGCACTGTGGAGGTCACTGTTATGGGAGCACTGTGGAGGTCACTGTTATGGGGGCACTGTGGAGGTCACTGTTATGGGAGCACTGTGGAGGGCACTGTTATGGGGGCACTGTGGAGGTCACTGTTATGGGGGCACTGTGGAGGTCACTGTTATGGGGGCACTGTGGAGGTCACTGTTATGGGGGCACTGTGGAGGTCACTGTTATGGGGGCACTGTGGAGGTCACTGTTATGGGGGCACTGTGGAGGTCACTGTTATGGGGGCACTGTGGAGGTCACTGTTATGGGGAGCACTGTGGAGGTCACGGTTATGGGGGCGCTGTTTGTAAGGAGAGTCATTGTGGGTGGCCGTGTTGTGATGGTTGTACATCCTTGAACTTTTCCCTCCATTGACTGTAGCAGATTTATACTGGTTCACGTTAAACTGGTTTTACTGGACAGAACTGAACGGTCGCCCTTGAACTAAGAAGAAAAGATTCCAGAGATGATATCTTCCAGCTCCGGCAGGCCTCCGACTCCACAGATAATATCAGGTGAGAAGGTGCAAAACAGGAGCTTCCAGTGATGGTGATGATGGGACGGACTGGACCCCCGAGGGCCCTGGACCTCCACCATCATTAACCCCTCATATGGATTATCAGCACTGAAGTCACTGACGTCACATGGACCACGGATCAACCCACCAGTCACCTGACCTTCTCCAACACGTCCTGTGATCCTGAGGCTGCGGAGACCACGGATATCATCGACAGATCTCTCTGGGATCCATCCGGATTCATTAGGATCTGTTTGAGATTTATGAGATAGATAGATAGAGAGATAGATAGATAGATAGATAGATAGATAGATAGATAGATAGATATGAGATAGATACGGAGCCCCAGGCAGTACAGTTGATTTTTTGCCCACTCAGTGTCTTCCCTGTGATGTTAGTGATAAATGGGCCTCATTGTCCCTGACTCCACAGCCGGAGTCCTGCTGTACAGAGAGGGACCTGACACATTGTCCCGAATATGCAGCAGTTTCAGGCAAACACACCCAGTTTCTGGGATACACAGCAGGAGGCGGGGGAAGGGGGGGGCACAGAATACTAGATGTACAGTGTAGAAGGGTCATCACTTACCAGATAGATAGACAGACATCTACGTGGGACTGCCATGGGGTCCTGCACGACGCCCACCTATGATGATAGATAGATATTAGATAGATAGATAGATAGATAGATAGATAGATAGATAGATAGATAGATAGATAGTTGGATAGATAGGAGAGATAGATAGATAGATAGATAGATAGATAGATAGATAGATAGATAGATAGATATGTCAGTACAGCAGATATGGGAGTGTTCCCTCGGAGGTCACAGGCTGCAGGTCAATGGATAATCCAAAATAGAAAAAAAGCGGCAGTGTTCCACAATAAGATAGATGTTGTTGTCCGCGCACAACGAGGCCTTCCTCAGGCGGTGCGGCTTGTGCCATGTCAGGCCGAGTTCACTTCACCATTTAGCTTTCTGTTCTTCCGATCCGTCAGCTGGGACCAGTTGTGGTCAGTTCCGTTCTGCAGGACTTTAATCTCTGAGGGAACTGACGAAACCTGATCACAGCCGGCGACGAAAAGAACGGATCACTTCTTAATGTTCTTCCGACAGACTGGAGGAACGGAAAGCTGAGCGGTGATGTCCGGTAGGGACTTGGTATTTTTTGGACGAGGTGCTGCACGTGTGTGCTACAGACACGAGACAATACATAGGGGACGCCCATGACATTCTTCATAGATAGTCGGGTGTCTCTGCACCACGTATGACTACACCAGCCTCGTCAGTGTGAACAGTCTCCACGGATAACAGGGCGCCCGGTCTTCTGACGAGTGCAGAGATTTTCTCACGTCTTTGTTGGATATCATCTACAATGAAATTACTTTCTTTTAGAGACTATTTTTTTTATCCATCTTTGTGGGACCGCGATGGGGTCCAACATGACGCCCCTAATGCTAATAGATGTGTAGACAGATTTACTAGGCTTTCTCTGATTTGACTCCCACTGTGATGCACTAACGTTTACACTGGGCGCCATCACCCGGGGGCTCTGCTAGTTTTCAGGTGTTGGACTTTACGCCTGTGGCCGGTTTCGTTGGTGTAAGACATTAGTGGGGGTGTGAGGGTCGGCACCTTCCTGGTATCTGTTTGGGGACAAGGTGTGAAATGTCACAGTCACAGGAGGGTGACAGCAGCCACTGCTCACTGTTAAAGGGCCATACACCCATATATGACCACAGTGACACCTCTTCAAGGCCACAAAAAATTACATTCAAACGTGGTCTTCTTCTAGGGGGTGATCTTCTTCTAGGGGGTGATCTTCTTCTAGGGGGTGATCTTCTAGGGGGTGATCTTCTAGGGGTGGTCTTCTAAGGAGTGATCTTCTTCTAGGGTGGTGGTCTTCTAGGGGGTGATCTTCTTCTAGGGGGGTGATCTTCTAGGGGTGGTCTTCTTCTAAGGAGTGATCTTCTTCTAGGGTGGTGGTCTTCTAGGGTGGTGGTCTTCTAGGGGGGTGGTCTTCTTCTAGTGGGGTGATCTTCTTCTAGGGGGTGGTCTTCTTCTAGGGGGTGATCTTCTTCTAGGGGGGTGGTTTTCTCAATGAAGATCCCAGTAGATGCACCAGCCCCCACCTGTAACATGGCACCTGGGTGCTGCGGTAACCTCTGCCCCTGATAGCCCCCGGGCCGGTCACACCTCATGATGTCACCCTGCAGACTGCATTGTCCTGTGCGGCCATCACTCATTAAAGGCCCATTACAGTGACAGCCCGCCGAGAACCAGCTCCAGACAATGCCCTGCATTCCACACAGACAACAAAGGGGGGAGGGGGCAAATACTTTATACTGGGGGGGGGGGGCACTGGTCTCAGTGGGACTGCTGGGGCTTATTTACATACATCGGCCATTGTCCAATGTATTGTGTCTCTGAGATCAGCAGGTACATGGGGCACCGGTTATTTGCCTATTTAATCTACCTCATCTACATCTATCTATCTCATATCTATCTATTTATCTATCTATCTCCTAGCTATTATCTATCTATCTGTCTATCTACCTACCTACCTCATATCTATCTATCTATTTATCTATCTATCTCATATCTATCTATCTATCCCATATCTATCAAATATATATCTCCTAGCTATTATCTATCTATCTATCTATCTCATATCTATCTATCTATCTCATATCTATCTATCTACCTCATATCTATCTACCTCATATCTATCTATCTATCCCATATCTATCAAATATCTATCTCCTAGCTATTATCTATCTCCTATCTATCAATCTATCTCCTATCTATCGATCTATCAATCTATCGATCTATCTATCGATCTATCTCCATCTATTTAACTACCTACTTATCTCCTAGCTATCATCTATCTAGTATCTATCCATCTATCTCATATCTATCTATCTATCTATCTACAGAATAATTACTTCTAGTCTCTGCTCATAGATCTTTCTATCCCCAGCAGAAGACGTCTCCTTCGCTCCCACAAGTTGTCTTATGGGAAATGTCAAATCCTTGAGGTTGTCTTCTGTGCCAGGACGTTGGGCATTCTCCAGACTCCTAAACCCACTTCAATGCGGCAGAACATCTGGAGACGGATACTTCTACTCCCCCTCTTTACTCTTTAATTGCATTGTTCTCTAGTTACCCATGTGAAGGGGGATGGGACCAAACTTCTCCACTCTTTCCTTTCTTCCTATTGGCCAGAAGTTTTGTATTGCCCCTTGCTGATTGGCTGGCTGGACATTCCTCAGCCCTCTTTGTCGCCCTCCTCCCCCCTCCCTATGTCCTGTCCTAGGATTTCCCAGAGTAGAGGTATTCTGGATATGAGGGGGGTCTCGTCATCATCTCTCGGATCTTTCGGTTCCCATGGCTGGAGGACATTTAAAGGGACCGGGCAGGAGAGGGCCACGTTCTAAGAGTGCGTAGCTCCAGCCATGCGCCGTGTGTGAGGAGCTCGGACAGGACCTGAAGATGCTCTGCCTGTACGCCTGGACATTTCTTACCGGTATCCTTCATTCCGTCACCGCCAGCTCTCCGGAAAACCAGTGCAACTGGAGAGGAAGGTAAGACCTCCATCAGACCAAAGCCACCATGGGACATAGACCCCTCATTATCGAGAGATCTACGGTGGTCGCGCTATAACTAACACAAAATGATCAATCTTTTACTTGTTTACTACAGTTTTTCATGTTTTTTTTTATAGTTTTTATAGATTATTTTTTTATGTGGCGCCATCAAAACCAAAGCGACTCCTAATGAAGCTGGCCCCGGCACAGTGACAGTCGCCACCAGTAGGAACGCAGTGAGGAGCCCCTTGGGCTTCAGAGGAATTTTTCTGAACTTCTTGGGAATTTCAAAAAGTTGCAAGACCTCACCATGTGATTTTTTTTTCAGTGCACTCTCTGTGGCACCCTCGTATTCTGTTCTTTACATGTATGAGCAAAATAAATTACACTTTTTCATATGAATGCCGTAAACCAATCCAATTAATGTTTGTAAGTCGCTAATGATCCCATGTGACCATTAACGACCAATCAGCACTTGAGCCCAGAAACGAATATTTTTGTTTTTCCTCTCAGCTGTGACCCCTCATTAGCGTAGACTCGAAATATTGTTATGTGTACGACTGTCTTACTCTTCAGAAGGTGAACGGTCAGTTGTGGTCACCTGACGATCTGTTGTGGCCACCTGAAGGTCCGCTGTGGCCACCCGACTACCTTCCCGTTTCAGGTTGAGATAGATCAATTTACGACAGGCGGGCCACCCCCACCCCTGTTGGGACCATCTGAAGGTCTGTTGTCGTCACCTGACGGTCTGTTGTGGCCACCTTAAGGTCTATTGTGGCCACCTGATGGTCTGTTGTGGCCACATGAAGGTCTGTTGTGCCCACCTGAAGGTATGTTGTGGCCACCTTAAGGTATGTTGTGGCCACATGAAGGTCTGTTGTGGCCACATGAAGGTCTGTTGTGGCCACCTGATGGTCTGTTGTGGCCACCTGATGGTCTGTTGTGGCCACATGAAGGTCTGTTATGGCCACATGAAGGTCTGTTGTGGCCACCTGGCAGTCTGTTGTGGCCACCTGGCGGTCTGTTGTGACCACCTGACGGTCTGTTGTGTCCTCCTGACGGTCTGTTATGTCCACCTGAAGGTCCGTGTGTCCACCTGACGGTCCTTTGTGGCCACCTGAAGGTCCGTGGGGCCACCTGACGGTCTGTTGTGGCCACATGAAGGTCTGTTATGGCCACATGAAGGTCTGTTGTGGCCACCTGGCAGTCTGTTGTGGCCACCTGGCGGTCTGTTGTGACCACCTGACGGTCTGTTGTGTCCTCCTGACGGTCTGTTATGTCCACCTGAAGGTCCGCTGTGTCCACCTGACGGTCCTTTGTGGCCACCTGAAGGTCCGTGGGGCCACCTGACGGTCTGTTGTGGCCACATGAAGGTCTGTTATGGCCACATGAAGGTCTGTTGTGGCCACCTGGCAGTCTGTTGTGGCCACCTGGCGGTCTGTTGTGACCACCTGACGGTCTGTTGTGTCCTCCTGACGGTCTGTTATGTCCACCTGAAGGTCCGCTGTGTCCACCTGACGGTCCTTTGTGGCCACCTGAAGGTCCGTGGGGCCACCTGACGGTCTGTTGTGCCCACCTGAAGGTCTGTTGTGGCCACCCGATGACCTTCCTGCTTCAGGCTGTGATAGATCAATTACGACAGGCGGGCCACCCCAGTGACCATTAACCCTTGCCGGTCATGTTTTCAGGTCACGGTTGACTTCATTTCAGTATCTTGTGACAATTCATGTTGGATTGCGAGTTCTCTGAGCCAAAACGCTGACGTGTAGATGAACTTTTGGATGGTGTCCCAGAAACGCGTTAATTTCAGCCAGGAAGTGATCAGCGGCTGTTGTATTATTTATAAATCCCGTAGGGACCAGCGTTGATAGTGTAATATCCAGAAAGGCGGAAGTCGCAGCAGCAGAGAGCGCGGTCTGTTTCTCTGTACACATCCCTTACTGGATCCCAGTCTGAGCGACGCATTTCAGTCCCTCAAAGCCACAGTCACCTGACCTTCCCCTTCTTACCATCGGCCATATGCAAGGCATCTATTGACATCTATGAGGTGTGAATGTTGCAGGAAGCAGTGACAACGCCTGTGAGACTTGTTACGGTGTACATACTGTCACCCGTCTTACAGTGGGTTATCTGCACGAAATGCGTGGGACGTATGGTATGATCTATCCTCACTCCACCTAAACATTGCACTGATCGCCAACAGACAAGTTTTCTTGTTTTTCAACTAATTTAATTTTTACAGCCGGAAAAATTGTGCCGGCAGCTTATCGCTCCACGTAAATGGTCCGTGCCGCCCACAATGTGCAGATTGTATGCCGGACTGACAGTCTCCCCACGCAGTTTCCATCTCCAACTGGCGCTCGTTACGACTCCACATTGGGCTGTGAGGAAGGACTGGCCATACATTAGATATGTAACTAGTGGTCAGCAGAGCGCTCCTTCACTGGACGGCTATTTCCTCCGATCCCCCAGACGCAAGGTCAGCTCAGCCAGACATCGCTATCCTCTCCGGACTCCTCTGTCGTCCTCAAGACTCTTCTATCCTCTTATCCAAACTCCTCTGTCTTCTCCAGACTCCTCTGTCACCTACAGACTCCTCTGTCACCTACAGACTCCTCTGTCACCTTCCAGACTCCTCTGTCCCCTTCCAGACTCCTCTGTCCCCTTCCAGACTCCTCTGTCCCCTTCCAGACTCCTCTGTCCCCTTCCAGACTCCTCTGTTCCCTTCCAGACTCCTCTGTTCCCTTCCAGACTCCTCTGTTCCCTTCCAGACACCTCTGTCTCCTCCAGACACCTCTGTTAACTCTGGACACCTCTGCCCCCAAAGGGAAAAGACAAAGGGAACATACATGTTGAAATCAAACTGCTCCATCCTTATTTCCCCCTACATCTGCTGTTGGGATAGAGTTGGGTGGCCCGTACTCATTGGCTGGCCCCGTACTCATTGGCTGGCCCCGTACTCATTGGCTGGCCCCGTACTCATTGGCCGGCCCCGTACTCATTGGCCGGCCCCGTACTCATTGGCCGGGCCCGTACTCATTGGCCGGCCCCGTACTCATTGGCCGGCCCCGTACTCATTGGCCGGCCCCGTACTCATTGGCCGGCCCCGTACTCATTGGCCGGCCCCGTACTCATTGGCCGGCCCCGTACTCATTGGCCGGCCCCGTACTCTGACCTCTGTCTAATGTGTATGACTATATTTTGTAAGTCCACCCCAGCCGGCCCTCATCAGAGGTTGTTAAGTTACAATTATCATTTGATAGATAAGGGGTTGCGTCTTCTTCAGCATCATAGGATACATCAGAAGATCCGCAGTAGACCCTTAGTTTCTTCTTCCTTGATGACCGGGCCGTTAGAAGTCATTCATGGCTCTGGTGACCTTCTACAAAAATATGTCTAAAGGAATCCAAACCGAACCCAACCGGTCGAGTGCGGAGATTTTACCTCGACCCGCACAGCCCCTCTAATAGGAGGTGTGACGAGCTGCAGAACTTCCCTGTTTTTAATGGTGCCCAAGCACGAGCCGCTTTACCTTAGCGCAACCCTAACATCTGCTGCGCCGTCCCTTTAAGGCTGCCTCCAGCTGCTGCCTGCCTGTCTGTCAGTGAGGACTTTACCCAATTTCAGACCTAACAGCTCTGTAAGGCCCGGGTTACAAGCTCGGGTCAATTGCTTTTCCCAGCAGATCAGAGCCTGGATTAGGAAGCAAATTTAACCATTAGTTTCCAAGAACGTATTGACACCTAGGTGGCGCTATTTCATCTCGTGTGCTTAGAAGGCTGCAGCGCCCCCTGGGAGCAAAAAAACCCGAAATATGAAATAACGTTCTGCCTTTTTTCATTTTGGTCTCTGCAGTGGGCTGTCTCTAGAGCCAAAGTCAGTGGAGCAAGTATCGCTGCATTGTGCGGAGGGCACCGTGGAATGGTTGTACCCGACGGGAGCGCTACGCCTCAGCCTCTTACCGCGCCTCCCCGTCTCATCTTCAGGACCAGGGTCCAGCCGCTTCACGGCCTGCATCAAGCCGGCAGCTTCATTTCGAGGGGCTCAGTTATACCTGGAGAAGGAAGGAGAGCTGGAGCTGTTGGTGTCTGAGGGAGAGCCGTCCATGCTGTCCAGGGTGCAGTGCTTCACATGGCTGCCGCACCAGAAGGTGGCGCTATTCCTACAAGCCACTCCTCACCAGGACATTAGTAGGCGCATTGCGGCTATCCGCTATGAACTCAGAGGAGATTGGGACGGACGGCTGGTGCTACCGCTCAACAAGCTGAGCATGGAAGGTGAGATATTGGGGGTCATCCCATAACAATGACTCTGCTGGATCAGGACTCCTGATGTGCTCCCAGTTCCTGTAAGTGCTGGGACACACTGTGATTTCAGCTCCTGGGGATTGATTTCTCATCAACATCAGTGCAGCAAATTGACCCCATCTTGAGCATTTGAAGTCCAGGCAGGGTGCAGTGGTCACGTCATGGCCCGATGGGGGGTGAAAGAAATGTTTTGAAGTCTCTTCCCATCCCCCGTTCTTCCTTTCCCTCTCTAAACAACAGGGCAGTGTCCTGCTGGGCCTAAGGATATAACCATTAACCCCATTAATTAGCCAGATAAGAAGCCGCTGGGAAGGGGCCGGTTACCATGACAGCCTGCATTTCCAGCACTGAAACCTCCCCAGTTACAAACCCAGCAGCTACAAAACATACAGACATGTAAAAAACTAAAAAAGACAGTTCAAAAAAATCTGAAGATGAATGACCATCAGTTTACTTTGGGGTCTTCACTACCAAACATGAAGGGTACATCTCCCAACATGAAGGGTACATCTCCCAACATGAAGGGTACATCTCCCAACCATGAAGGGTACATCTCCAACCATGAAGGGTACATCTCCAACCATGAAGGGTACATCTCCAACCATGAAGGG
Source organism: Rhinella marina (assembly GCA_900303285.1). Classification (NCBI taxonomy): domain Eukaryota; kingdom Metazoa; phylum Chordata; class Amphibia; order Anura; family Bufonidae; genus Rhinella; species Rhinella marina. Next base: position 51,069 of record ONZH01000370.1, read on the forward strand.
TACATCTCCAACCATGAAGGGTACATCTCCAACCATGAAGGGTACATCTCCAACCATGAAGGTACATCTCCAACCATGAAGGGTACATCTCCAACCATGAAGGGTACATCTCCAACCATGAAGGGTACATCTCCAACCATGAAGGGTACATCTCCAAACATGAAGGGTACATCTCCAAACATGAAGGGTACATCTCCAAACATGAAGGGTACATCTCCAAACATGAAGGGTACATCTCCAACCATGAAGGGTACATCTCCAACCATGAAGGGTACATCTCCAACCATGAAGGGTACATCTCCAACCATGAAGGGTACATCTCCAACCATGAAGGGTCCATCTCCAACCATGAAGGGTCCATCTCCAAACATGAAGGGTACATCTCCAAACATGAAGGTACATCTCCAAACATGAAGGGTACATCTCCAAACATGAAGGGTACATCTCCAAACATGAAGGCAATATCTGGAAACATGAAGGGAACATCTCCAAACATGAAGGGTACATCTGCAAGTGGGAGGAGGCTGGAAATTCGAGGTGTTCCAATGGTGTCAAAGACTCAAAGGTCATCTCCTCCCGGGTTTCCATGTTTTGAAGTCTTCTTCTCTTTCGTCCTCTCTTAGGTGCCTGCCGGCCGTGCAACGACACGGAGATCCTGATGGCCATGTGCACTAGTGATTTTGGTGAGTGTATATTTTATTCAGTTCCTGTTAATCCTGAGGTCGACCCCATTACCCCGGTGAGATGCACGAGTTATGGGTAGACTCACCGGACTCGTCCATAATGGGAATGACGGGATTAGTCTAAAGGCCCCCATACGCATTAGTCTTTTGACAGTCGAACCCGCGTAGAATATCAAGTAATGTGTGTGGGGAGCTCCAATAGATGATGTCCGGGGAGAGAATAATCGGGCCAAATAAATATTTTCACCAGAACCTTTTGTTCTCCCCGGAGATAAGCGACCTCCAGAAGTGCCAGGCAGTGGCTTTCCCCATACAATAGTTTGGCCAACAGCTGCTGAATGTGTATGGGGACCTTAAGTTTCAAAGCCTTCCAGATGTTTTGGTGGCCCTTTGATTGGTAGGGTATCAAAGGGTAGCAATCATCCACCACATGCTCCAAAAACTTGGCATCACAGCTGATATTTATGAGTTGTCTCTGCCTGTTCTGTCAAGGCCCTCTGGCACAGATTTTATAGTCTTAGCTCAGTGGCTTGGCTTGGCTCAGAGGAATGCCGTAATGACTCAGTGAAGCGTTCAGTCCTTCCCGATCCCCCTATTGCCAATTTTTTTTTTTCCGGCTTCTCTACCTAAGCTTACTTTGCCCCCTGCTGCATTCTAATAAAGAGAAAGAAGAGCCTGTCTGTGGGGAAGGAGTATCGGAGGAGACCAAGTTTCCTTGGCGATGGTGCCAAGACTTTGTCTTCATCCTGGTGTAGGCCTCAGGCTCGGCCGTCTCCTTTAGAGTAGGCAAAAGCTAAAAGGAAGAACCTGCTGAACTCTAGTTTTTGACTTTACGTCTACACAGGCAGATTATCTGTCCGACTGTCGGGAATGAGTGTTTGTAGGAACACCCGTTCCTGACAATTGTCCTATATCCACGACAACCAGCAGACGTTCAAACGTTGGGTGATCCAACTGTTTAACACTGTTCCTTCAACCCTTGTTCAACCGTCAACCAACCTGTATCTGATGAGTATGGCCACCTTGAATCCAAACCATAAAAAGTGAGACTTAGTGAGTCTTCTTTTCTTCACAGTTGTTCGTGGAAACATCAAGTCGGTGGAGAACAACAACGAACTACAAGAGTCTGTGATCGGGATCAGCGCCACCAGGGTCCACCGACAGAAGTTCACGCTTTTCCAGCCTAGAGGTCACTCAATGAGGTCCCATGGGGAAATAAGGACTCCTATCAGCTGTGGGGTCAAACCAGGGCCTGGCAGCTTCCTTTTCATGGGTTGGGTACACTTCGGCGACGCTTGGTTGGGCTGTGCCCCACGTTACAAAGACTTCAAAAGAGTTTATGAATCTGCGACGAGGCTCCACTCAAACCCATGTGAGATATCTCTGGATTGATGTCAGCTCAATGACTGATGATCAACCAAAGGATGCGAGAGCATCTCTACGAGGAAGAAGTCTAACGTGCCAAAATTGGAAGACCACCATCTTACTACTATCAGGAGTCCTCTGAACCCTCAGACGCTTGGGTCACCTTCAACCTGACTCTACAGGTCCTTCCAAATGTCAACACATTGGTTCAGTCTGAAAGACCTCAGGTGCCAACCTTAAAAGCATCCAGGACAGATATGAAGTCCCCTGAGAGAATTTGGTCAAGGACTATGACGTACGACCTTCGGACCAGATGACGTCTCAAACGGAGCTATGGTCCGTCTCATTTCCAGTGCTGTGAATTCATAAGTAAGGGGGTGGTTGTGACCTTTATGGAGTCTTCTTCTGGACAAACCCTTTTTGATGTCACCCCTCTCGAATTTGCACTCTTTGAAAGACTTGCTTGAGAACTGAGCCAGTTCTTATACTCCCTTAATTTTTTTTTTCGGGAGTACTTACTACAAATTTTTAGACATGCAGCCACCTCCAAGATGGTGAAACTGTATGTGTTTTCCAAGAAATCTAGAACCTTCTCGATGGCAGCTTGTGATGAACACTGAACACTACGGGTGCTCTGCTCTCAGCTCCCTCGGAGCACCCTCCCGACGAGACCAGTAAAAGGGAAAAAATGGCGGTATAGTGAGCATAGGCCACCAGCTGGCCATAGAAGGGTACTAAACCGCTACTGGCGCTAGATCATACCGCTATAACCCTAGTGGTAGAGTCCTTGTTGACTATGTTTTATGGCCTACAAAGCACATCATTGATATAGTTCCCCTTCAGATAGGGGCGTACACAGAGGAGAAAGGGTCCAACAGCAAAAACAAAATTGAGACCCCCCTTCACCTAGTGATGGTTCATTCCACCAGCCTCCATACAAGGATAGAAAGATCTAGAATGTGCTTGTTGTCATCACTGGTCTATAACTGAACCCTACACAGGTTCATAGTCTTCATTGGACAAGCTTTTGGGGCAACTTGGGCCAGATTCTCCTCAGGGCCCCTATGACATCCAAGGTCTGCCCTGTAGACTATGTATGCCCCTTATGTAGCATTCACCCGTTGTTAGGCGTGTCCTCCAGGGGCATCATCCTTGGTGGCAGTGTGGGATTTTTACAAAATTTCACAAAATTTTGTAGCCACATAACGGCGTACGATCCAGAGCACGGACCAGAAACGAGTACGAATTCACTCACCATAATTATTCTCCTTATTCCGACTGGTCTCCATGATACTTTAGAGTTAAAGAAGAACTCCCGCAAAAATTTTTATTCTCTGAACTGTTAGAAAGGTTCATGATATAATCTAAAGTGAATGTAATCTTCTCATCAGAGACTGTATTTGTGAGTTATCCCCTCTCTTCTTATTGTAGCTGTGTCATGTGACCAACTCCCTGACGTCCAACTGACCCAGGACAGAAAGCCAGTTACTGCTCTATTCATTCCTATGAGACTCAGAGTGAGGCTCCCATAGGAATACATAGAGAAATAGACTTCCTGTCCACACATAAGATGCTGTGTTATCTGGTGAGTCTGATTGCTGGTCACATGACACAGATGAGAAACATCAGGGAGATATAACTCACAAATACAGACACTGGTAAGAAAATGACATTCACTACAAATTACATCATGTACATTTCTAGCAGGACATGGAATAAAAATTTTAGCGGGAGTTCTTTAAATCTTTATTTATTTTTTTTATTTGAAATGTGCACTAAATATACGCATTTATTTTTCATAAAACCAAAATCTGATTTTTATTGTTGTTGGTTAAATTGATTCAATCTTTGCAAAATTTTAGAGCTATTCAGACCTCCAACGAGCCAAAAATATGGTTTATAGGATATTAAAAAAAAAAATGTTGTGGAAAGTGTTCCCAATCTGAGATTTTTGCCCTTCAACTTTTTGTTCAGCTCTTTACTGGGAAGAATTTTTGCTTTTTTTTCACTTTTTTATTTCTGTGTACGGCTGAACATTGTCTTTTTTTTATTATGTTACTTATAAGGACCGATGTGCAAAAATACAACGCTGTGGGGTTGATCACAGCGTTCAATCAGATTTCAGCTTCTTTTCTTTCGAAATTTTTTTTAAATTTTGTACTGGAATTAGTTTAAAAAAGTTTTTTTTTTTTTTAATTCTCTAGATTTTGGCAGCATCTAATGCATGGACAATGGACAAATTTGCACATTAAGCTTGAATTTTATTTTTTTTTTATATTTTTTACAAAAATTTTCATCTCTTGGGTGAGTCTTAAAGTCTGAAGAATCTGGAACATCAGGATGTTTCGGCCTCCACAGAGATGTAATGTGATAGCTGGATCACTGCCAGACAGGATCGCCTTCCGAAACTCCGTACCGTCCGCAGAAAACGTCTTAAAGGGGCCATGCTGCCGAGGGCGGGGCGGGGGAGGGGCGGATCTTGTTTTGTATCCTGCATATATGAAGCCTCGTTGTACATACGTGTCTGTAAATGACTTGTACAGTGGAACGTTTTTTATGTTACTTTATATGTGATTTTTACTATATGTGTGTTTTATATAAAAAAAAACAAAAATCTAAGAAAATTTTGGTGTTTTTTCATTTAAAAAAAAAAAAAATTCTATTTATTATTTCCTGGCTCAAAGTAATGAGGGGTCAGATGTGGCGGCGCGGGTTCAACCATAGATTGCACTATACGGTATGTTGGGCTGTCATCCTTACACTTTCATCATCTCCGCTTGCTGTCAGTGAATGGAAACATTCCTAATTACATTCCTTCTCAAAGCTGAGGGTTTGCTACAATGGCGTGCAGTCTAGACAGTCCTATGGGGTAGGGAGCTGAGCTCTGGGGGTTTCTGGCTATTAGTGTAGAATCGGCGGTATAATCTGGCGCTGCCGTCAGTGCGAGGAGGAAGTGACTTTTTAATTACGATGTTATGCGGCAAATATTGTTCTTCTCCTCTAATCCCTTAATCTTATTATCGGCCGTCATAACTCAACCAACAGATCAAAGGCGGCTCCTGGGGAGGAGATTAAAGGGGGGGGGTCATACCGTTATATTATATACAGCGGGGGGGGGGTATATACAAGACGCCATATACCACTGCCAGGAAGAATTAGATTCAGTGCAGATGAATGCAGACTAATCTATCTCCTACCTATCCATCCATCTTATATCTATCTATCCATCTATCCATCTCCTATCTATCTATCTCCTATCTATCTATCTATCTATCTCCTATCTATCTATCGTCTCAATAACAGGACCTACCACTTGGAACTTCCCCCTCTGTGGCACGGTCAGTTCCCCGCCGGCAGCCATATTGCGGGTAGCTCTGCTCTGGCGCGGATGATATTCCCATGGAGTCACAGATAATCCCGGCCGAACAGTCCAAACCAAAACATCCCATCGTGCCCCCCGCCGTCACCGCCACATACTTTCCCAGCGGCACAATCTGGATCTGCAGCAGCCGAGTGGAACTGTTAGGCGGGCACCGTGATATCCTTGGTATGCCACCCCCGGGACCCCCCATTAACCCCTTCTACCACACAGCCCCTTTGATGAGTGAAGTGCATTGTGTGCACAGGAGGAGCTGGCGGTGCCATGACCTACATACCAGATGCCAAAGTAGGGCACGCCAGGCCCGTCACCATTATCTGGCAGGAGGCACCGGCATCAACCAAAGGCAGCACCACGTCACAGGGCCGAGCTACGTAAATATGGGGTAACCCCGAAAATACTTAATCCTGCAGGAATCTAGAGTTACATCAAGTCTTATACTCCAGTCACCTCCAGAGCTGCATGCAATTCTGCATCGGTGTTATCAGGATCGGGGTTCACCTACACGTAATAGATAAACAGCAGGCGACCTCACAACGGAGCCCCCACAGTGCACCAGGAGGGGAACCACCAGAAAATACAGCTCCGGAGGGGACTGGAGTAAATGCAGCTCCGGAGGTGACTGGAGTAAATACAGCTCTGGGTGTGACTGGAGGAAATGCAGCTCTGGGTGTGAATGGAGTAAATGCAGCTCTGGAGGTGACTGGAGTAAATACAGCTCTGGATGTGACTGGAGTAAATACAGCTCTGGATGTGACTGGAGTAAATGCAGCTCTGGATGTGACTGGAGTAAATGCAGCTCTGGATGTGACTGGAGTAAATGCAGCTCTGGATGTGACTGAAGTAAATGCAGCTCTGGATGTGAATGGAATAAATGCAGCTCTGGATGTGACTGGAGTATACGACATGTAACGCAAAACCATCACAGTACCCCTCCCTCCATGCAGTAAATGCAGCTCTGGGTGTGACTGGAAAAAATGCAGCTCTGGATGTGACTGGAATAAATGCAGCTCTGGAGGTGACTGGAGTATACGACAATACCATTACGGTACCTGGAGGAAACCCACACAAACACGGGGAGAACGTACAAACATTACCATACAGCGCCCACAACAGTGTCATACGGTAACAACCCGTACAACATAATCCCACCACAATTAATGCTGCCATACAACAGGCAAACAGTTCCGAATAATACTACCATATAGTGCTCAAAACACTTATACAGTACCATACACAATGCACTATAATTCCACCGTATGTCTAACAGTGCCACATAATAACTAAAGAATAACACTATACACTGGTCAGATAATACTGCCATATAGTACTATCCATTATGTACTGTACTGCTACATAGTATCTAAGTAATAGTGCTGTACACTGGCCAAGTAACAGCAATAAAAACTATGCACCACAATACTGCATACAGTGTGTAAATAATACTACCATACAGTGGCCAAATAAAAATGCTATAGACTTTGCACCACAATACTGCCACACAGTGTCTATATAATAGTGCCATACAGTGCCTAAGTAAGAGTGCTATAGACTCTGTACCGCAATACTGCCATATAGTGTTTATATAATAGTGCCATACAGTGCCTAATAAGAATGCTATAGACTTTGTACCACAATACTGCCACACAGTTTACATATAATAGTGCCATATAGTGCCTAATAAGAATGCTATAGACTCTGTACCGGAATACTGCCACATAGTTTCTATATAATAGTGCCATATAGTGCCTAATAAGAGTGCTATATACTCTGTACCACAATACTGCCACACAGTTTTCGATATAATAGTGCCATATAGTGCCTAATAAGAGTGCTATATACTCTGTACCACAATACTGGCACACAGTTTACATATAATAGTGCCATATAGTGCCTAAGTAAGAGTGCTATAGACTGTGCACTATAATACTGCCATATAGTGTCTATATAATACCGCCATATAGTGTCTATATAATAGTGCCACACAGTGACCATATAACTATTCACCGCCATACTACAACACTGTGCTGAAATAAGACCGCCATACAGTAATCATTAATGGCACTGCCTATAATCCATTCCTGATTCCCTTCATGAAGCAGGAGGCTCAGGCTGTACACATCTATAATAAGTGATTACAGAGCAGGGCCTTGTGGAGTTTATTACACACTGGTTCTCATCGGTTCGAGCGCCGCCTGCGTGGCGGCAATCTGTGGGAATGGCTCTTAAAGGGCCCTGGGCACCTGGGAGGTAGGACGCGTTCACACGGTGATATTTTCCTGCCCCAAACATCTGGCACATGAAATCGGCAAAAATCAGACCCGAGCAGGAGGTTAATATGTTCCCGTCGTCATCAGAGGGGGGCCCCGGGGCCCGGAGGGGCAGCAGCGCGGGCACAATCTGAGGTCTGTTCCACTTTCCACTTTCCCAAGTTCTCGGAGCATAAAAACCAGATTTTCACGCATCAATTTTCATGATTTGTGCAAAAAAAAAAAAAAGTTTCTCTC
>ONZH01000371.1:0-74925 GCA_900303285.1 Rhinella marina
AGTTGGGGGTGTGGATTATCAAGATGCTTCGAACGGTTGTAGTCTGAAATTAGTCTATTTCATCTAAAATTTTGTGCGTCATTGCAGAGAGAAATTCACCCTCCCACCCCTGCAGCTGACAGAAGTTTATTTTTCCCTTCATTCTTTCAATCCCTGTTGGCTGCGGAGTGGGAGGGGGCATGACCTGACAGAGTTGGGGGTGTGGCTTAGCAAAGCGCTTCGCATAGGTGATTTAATCTATTTCATTCAATGTTTCTGTGTGTCGTTTGCCAGAATGGCTGCAGAGTGGGAGGGGCGTGGTCTGACAGAGTTGGGGGCGTGACTTAGCAAGACGATTTGAACAGTTGTAGTCTATAATTAGTCTATTTTATCTAAAATTTTTGTGTGTCGTTGCAGAGAGAAATTCACCCTCCCACCCCTGCAGCAAACAGAAGTTTATTTTTACCTTTATTTTTTCAATCCCCGTTGGCTGCGGAGTGGGAGGGGGCGTAACCTGACAGAGTCGGGGGCGTGGATTAGCAAGATGCTTCACATGGATGTATTTAATCTATTTCATTTAATGTTTCTGTGTGTCGTTGCAGAAAGAAAGTCAACCTCCCACCCATCCCTGCAGCTGACAGAAGTTGATTTTTACCTTTATTTTTTCAATCTCTGTTGGCTGCGGAGTGAAAGGGGGTGTGGCCTGATGGAGTCGGGGGTGTGGCTTAGTGAGACCTGGGGCGGGGGTTTTAAGTACTTCTTTTAGGGTGGCCTGAATTAAAGGTCAATACCATGCTTATTTATGAGCCCACGCAATAGACAGCAGTGGAGGAAAACATCTTTATTACTACTGAACTGTAGTAATAGAAAAAAACATAAGTTATATTTATGGTAACCGGAATACCTTTAACAGTGTCAGTGAATAACAATGGATGAGATCCTCAGCTGCTGATAATTACCTGGTTGTTATGGAAACCTGCCCTCCCTGTGTTCGCCTTTGCAGAGAATGGCAGTTGGAGTTTAAAACCAAAGTTCCCAGTTGTAATGTTGGCTAATGGAGATCATATTTTGGGAATATCTCAGGAACGGTATGTCCTAGAGAGATGAGACCTGGTCTAAAACCTTCCCGGACTCCTGATGTACCTGTGTGCCGAATTTGGTGAAAATCGGTCCAGTAGTTTGGTCGCGCATAGAGAACAGACAGACAGACAGACAGAAACTCATTTTTATATTATTAAGAGATAATCCGTACACTATGCTGTATAATATACAGTATAATCCATCCTTGTGGCTGCCCCCATTCAGTATAACGTCTCCTTAATTAAAAAAAAAAAAAATCAGTAGCTCATGTATACATTTCTTTATTGGCAAATGGGAGTGTGGCATGGGAGGAGCCAGGGCAGCATGTGGGATGGGCTGGGGTAGTGGGCGGGGTTAGGAGCCCCATTCAGATTCTTGCTATGGGGCCCAATGATTTCTATGTACGTCCCTGCGCAACAGTGTATAGAGTAAATTGCGTGCAATAGCGTACGCTTTATCGGACAAGGTCCTGTCGCTCCTTGCACTGTCTCTGCCTGCTCCATGCATGCTGGCCCTGGTGTTCCCTGTCCATTTCCGTGGTGTTTCCATCACTTTTAGAGGTTTTCAGGTGTTTAGGCAACCTTGCCTGCGAAGAACTTGGGTCCCCTGCAAAAATGCTCGTATCTCCCATTGACTTCAATAGGGTTCGTTATTCGGTACGAATATACAAACTTTTGGAAAAGTTCGTACAGAGTACTGAGCACACGAGCATTTTAATATTTGCTCATCTCTATTTATTAATGATCTTGTAGAAGGCTTGCACAGTAAAATATCAATTTTTGCAGATGACACTAAACTGTGTAAAGTAATTAACACGAAAGAGGACAGTACACTGCTACAGATGGATCTGGATAGACTGGAGGCTTGGGCAGAGAAGTGGCAGATGTGGTTTAACACTGACAAATGTAAAATTATGCAGTCGTGTTGCAGTACCCTGTATTAACTTGTCTTACATGATAAATGCCACTTGCTGAAGTGAGAAAACCTCTTTAACTGTAGAAACCAGTGTCAGACAGCTGTTGCGAAAGACGATAGGATGGGGTGCATTAAAAGGGGCAAATATACCCATGATGAGAACATAGTCCTGCCACTTTACAAATTACTAGTCAGACCACACATGGAGTACTGTGTACAGTTCTTGGCTCCTGTCGCCAAGATTTTTTAACATAAAAGCTGGAGAGGGTTCAGAGGAGGGCAACTAAAGTAATAACTGGAATGAGTGGACTACAGTACACAGAAAGAGTATCAAAATTAGGGTTTATTTAGTTTAGAAAAAATAAGACTAATGGGAGATCTAATAATTACACGTATGTATAAATATATCAGAGGTCAGTACAGAGATCTCTCCCATTATCTATTCACACCCAGGACCAGTGGCGTAGCTATAGGGGTCAAAGCGGTCGCAGCTTCGACCAGGCCCCTAAGCTAGGGGGGCCCCCGAGGGCCCCCCTTGCCACTTGCGGGGCCGCACGCCAATTAGGCAAGGTGCGGCGCGGCCCTGCACACAGTTGGGGGATTATGGAAGCGCTCATCTCCACAGTCATCTGTATCGCCGTCCTCAGGACAGCGATACAGATGCCTGTGCCGCGGGGCAGGGGAGGGATAGGCGTCTCCCCTGCCCGTTCCTCTGTTAGGCTACAGGCACTAGGCCTGCAGCCTATCAGAGGCCGGCTCAGGCGACACGATGACGTCATCGCGCCGCCTGAGCCATACAGCGCGGGACACAGGCCGGAAGAGGCCTGCATCGCATCGCTGCCAGCTCCATGGAGGTAAGTATAAGTGTTTATTTTTTTTTTTATTGGTGCAATCACGGACCGGAGCTTTATTGGGGGCACTGGGGGCATTTGTTACTGGCACATGGGGCACTGTGCACATTTGCATTTGGGGCACTGGGGCATTTCTTACTGGCACATGGGGGCACTGGGGGCATTTGTTACTGGCGCATAGGGCACTGTGGGCATTTGTTACTGCACGTGGGGCACTGGGGCATTTGTTACTGGCACATGGGGCACTGGGGGCATTTGTTACTGGCACATGGGGGCATTTCTTAGCGGCACTTGGGACACTGGGGGCATTTCTTACTGGCACTTGGGGGCCCTGGGGGCATTTCTTACTGGCACATGGGACATGGGTTTTTTTACTGCCACTGGGGGCATTTCTTACTGGCACATGGGGGCACTTGGGGCATTTCTTACTGGCACATAATTTGAGGGGCATCTATGGGGGTGGGACAATTTTTACTGGCACATGATTTGGGGGGGGGTAATCAATGGGGGGAACTTCTGGCACATTATTGGGGTGAAATTTTGGGGGCACTTCTGGCACATTATTGGGGCACTTCGTACTGGCACATTATTGGGGCACTTCTTACTGGCACATTGGAAGCATTATTACTTCTGGGGCACAGTGGGGATATTACTACTGTTGGGGGCACTATTACTAACAAGTGCACTCTGGCACAGAATTATTAGTTAGGACTTTGGGGGGCACTATTACAGTGGGGGGCACCCTGGCACAGTATCAGCATAGCGCAGTTATTTCTGGGGGACATTATGTTTACACCTTTATTGTCAGGGACACTATTTGCTGGGCGCAGGTATTTTAGGACAGTGTGCCAATAATTATTGAAGGGCACTATCTGTGTGGTACTAGTGGCACAGTACTGGGGGTGGTAGGATGATTTGTCCAGAAGATGGGAGGATGATGGAAAAGTAATAAACTAAGATTTTTTTTCTGTCAAACTGCAGAGATGAGAAATGGCTGAAAAATGGCATCTGGTCTGAAAGGAGAAGATGAGGAAAGAGAACATCTACATCAGAGGAGACGTGACTGGATGTACGAGGTATGGGGCACTGTATTACACTGGATGTAAGAGGTATGGGGCGCTGTATTATACTGGATGTACGAGGTATGGGGCACTGTATTACACTGGATGTAAGAGGTATGGGGCGCTGTATTACACTGGATGTAAGAGGTATGGGGCGCTGTATTACACTGGATGTACGAGGTATGGGGCGCTGTATTACACTGGATGTAAGAGGTATGGGGCGCTGTATTAGGCAACATTCACACGAACGTTGTGTTTTGCAGTCTGCAAATTGTCGATCCGCAAAAAAAACGGATGATGTTCCCTATGGCATCCGTTTTTTTTTTTCAGATCCACTGTAACAATGCCTATCCTTGTCCACAAAATTGACAAAAATAGGAATGGACATACAGATGCGGACAGCACACAGTGTTCATTTAAGTGAATGGGTCCGCATCTGAGCCGCAAAATATGCAGATCGGAGGCCGCAAAAACAACTGTCGTGTGACTGTAGCCTTACCCTATATGTTCTGTAGTGATATACGTAATGTTAGGAGGGAAAGGGTTAGGGTGAGAATTTGGCATGGGGGGGGGGTTCAATTTTTGACGTGGCCGGCAGAAAAGCTAGGTCCACCAGCACTGAGGGAAGGGGGTGGGGGGGCCCAAGCTGAACTCTTGCACCAGGGCCCATGAGCCTTTAGCTACGACCCTGTCCAGGACTGTGACCGTGACGAGGAGACATCCTCTGCGGCTACAGGAAAGAAGGTTCCTACACAAACATAGAAGAGGATTCTTTAAGGTAAGAGCAGTAAGACTATGGAACTCTCTGCCTGAAGAGGTAGTGATGATGAACTTACTAAAAGAGTTCAAGAAGGGCTTGAATGCATTTCTGCAGTGTAATAATATTACAGGTTATAGTTATTACATTTCTGGAGATATCATTGAAACAGGGAGTTATTCTGATTGCCTGATTGGTTCAAGAATTAATTATTTCCCTAAAATGAGGAAAATTGGCTTTTACCTGGTGTTTTTTTGTTACCTTTTGATGACAGGCTGAAATGGATGTATGTATCTTTTTTCAGCCTTATATAAACTACAGTATGTTACTATATTTGCAGTCAAAATGATAAAAACATGTTGGAATTTCCGTCATGACCAATAGAAATGAGTGAAGTTATGAAAAATTCGATTTGGCAGCTTTGCTAAAGTTTGTTAAGAAATTTGATTTGTTACAAATTAATTCGTCATGAACCACTTTAAATCAGGCCACTCTGCTTTAGGGTATGGGCACATGAAGCAGCTGTGCTGCAGGCTGGCTGCAGCCATGCTGCAGTGAAGAATCTTGCGGCCAATTAGACAGAGAGAGAGAGAGACAGAGAGAGGGGGACAGCTAAGGCTACTTTCACACTTGCGTTTGTAGGATCCGTTTGTGAGATCCGTCACAGGCTCTCACAAACGGTCCTGAACTGATCAGTTTTGTCCTAATGCATTCTGAATGGAAAAGGATCCGTTCAGAATGCATCAGTTTTGCTTCAGTTTGCTTCAGTTCAGTCTCCATTCCGTTTTGGAGGCGGACACTAAAACGCTGCTTGTTGCGTTTTGGTGTCCGCATGAAGAAACTGATGCAAACGGATCCGTCATGACTCACATGTAAGTCAATGAGGACGGATCCGTTTTGTCTGACACAGTAGAAAACTGATCCGTCCTCCATTGACTTTCAATGGAGTTTAAGACGGATCCGTCTTTGCTATGTAAAAGATAATACAAACGGATCCGTTCAGAACGGATGCAGATGGTTGTATTATCATGACGGATCCGTTTGTGAGAGCCTGGACGGATCTCACAAACGGATCTTGCAAACGCAAGTGTGCAAGTAGCCTAACTCAGGCCTTAGCATCAAACCCTTCTTTTGCCAGGGAGGAGACTAGAGAAGCCAGCCCTATGCCTCGCCTGTATTGTTATGCACTTGAATCCATCCAGTAAAGAAGCACACTGGTTTACTGCAGACCCTTACTTTCTGGACTTATTTCCCATTGGGGTTCACCACTCCTCGCCATCCCTTCCTGGGAGCAGCAACACATAGTGATACCTCAATGGTGTCTGCAGGACCCAGTGTGGCATTGGGGCCACCCCAAACCTAGCCATTACATCAGGTGTGAATCAACAGCCCAAGAATACACTGTTCATAATTCCACAATTCTTCAAGCTTTAAGTCCAGAGGTCTCTCGAAGGCACACCAGGCATTAAAGGTGGTTGTAAAGGGCACTCTCACCCTATTTCTCATTTAGATACTCTAGACCTGATAGATTCTCAGGTTTTTGAGTGTCTAAACAGAAATAGGGGTGAGGGCCATTAGGAGAGAATGTTAAATAGCCTGCACCCCCTACGATTGGTGTGGCAAGTAGATTGCCACATATTATTTATTAACGTTATGTCTTCTCATTCTGTTTACGGCTCAATAAGAGCCGCTTGAACTTGTACATTTTATGGACCAACTAAAAATTCACCATGCTAGTTTCTATGTATTCTAGCAAGTGTAGACTTCGGTGCCACATTCCAATCCGAGATTGGAGCAAATGTCACAGTGTCTTTTTTCTAAAGAGAGGGCGCAGTATGGGAGGCAATCCTATAAGGGACCTTCTACCTCTACTAGTCGAATGGGAGAGATGTCACTTATACCCCTGAACCTTTCACCTGGAACTTTATGTAATTTTTTTTCTTATTCATCTCTGTTGTAATAAAAATGTTTATTTCTAAATATTACAGCTCAGGCAAGATGTGTTTTTTTAAGATAATATATAAGGTTTTTTTCTTTTTAGATTTCTCTAATGATGATCTCTCCTCTGCACAGGTCATCAATATCTGAATGTGATGGATGTGAGAACCTGATCCACCATTGATCAGCATGTTAGGAAGGCTGCGGCACTTCCTAGTGCATATGAGTTAACATTCATCGGTCACATGGCCTAGGCCTATTGAAGTCAATAGGGCTAATATGAGAGACCATGCACTGCTGTAGTAAATAATCATAAACCTCAAAATAGGCATATTCTACTTCAAATCCCAAATTCAGAAGGTCAGATAGGTTTATAGCCATCATATACATTTTTAATTATTACTTTTTTAGATTAAAAAATAAAAAACTGTTGGGCTTCTCATTATAACAACCTATAATATTTAACTAAACTTTATTATATTTATATGCCATTGAAAAATGACAAAAAAAGGTTGATTATAAAGAGGTATTAGAGGGTATTTTATGCCAAAATCACGAAATATTGTTAAATAAATATAAACTATAAAAAACAAAGATGTTAATCTAGCTTGTAAATTGAGGGCAACGCTCAAGAATATACGGTGCTAGCACCATGTATTATACTTGCATGTCTCACCACAAGAAACTGCACCTATCTATACAACCAAACATGCAAAATAAAGTTTGACATACTGTGAATGTGCATGCACCACTCCATTAAATTAAATGGTACTTTTGAAAATTCTAAAGATAATTGCAAACTTTTTACAGAAGAACAAAATACATTGATAGAGTACAGCACCCAATAAGCAGTAGTTATTCATTTTGTAGGATCCATTCTAAAGATACATGAAGTTCTTAGAGATAAGAACATGTGTCTAACAGATAAACTATCCAGCCCTCAAGCCCACATCAAGGGTCCTCATTCTCTTGCGAGTCCCTACGCTAAAAATAAAAGGGGAACTGACCAAAAAAATAATTATTTTTTAAATTAAATTTGAGACCAAAGACTAGCTGAAATTAATGACTTCCACAGATAGCGTCCATCTGAAATGACAATGCAGCCTCACAGCTGCTAAAGTAGTCTGCATAGATTTCCTGAACAGCAAGTTTTATGGTTCCAGGTCGTCCATTGTGAGTGTGATCCAAAATGACTGAAGATTTTGGACCAGAGATTTTGGACCAGGTCAGTATCTGAGGACACATGGTGAATCCTGATGAAATTGTGTAAAACTATGCAAGCCTGAATAACTGGAATAACATTATTCGTATACATCTGTAATGATGACTTGTGCACTGTCCACTTTGTGGAGTGTATTCCAAAAGCGCACCCTACATACCAACATGCGTGAGTCAACCGGTAGATATGGTGAAGATGTGCTTCTGGCCATCCAAATCATGTTTTGGGAAGGGCCACATCATATGGGGTGATAATGCAAACCCTTCATCAGCCCCAATAGCATATTGAGTTGGTGGACCTGCACATCTGGACAGTCTTCTAGGCTTTGGCAGGGCTAACTGATTGGCGCAAAGCCTTTGACCCATTCTATGTGGGCATCTGATGTTCTCCTATAGGCCCGATACCAAAAATTACAAACCTGTAGTTACTGTCAGCCAAGGCTAACAGCACTACAGAAAAATATTGCTTGTGATTTCAAATGATACCAAAATCATCAGCATTACATCCAGTATATCAGATGATATAGCTGTTAGAAATAGAGTTGGGAGAGAAAGCTGTTTTTAGTTTCACTTTTAACTGGGCACTTGGGAGCTGTTTTCTAGCAGAATAAAAGTGCTTTTTCTGGACATGGAATACAGACACACAGTGCACACAGGTATGTCAGGAATGTGTATGCAATCTTCTGTAGGGCACTGTGGTTAGTTATATAGGTGAAAAACAGGTGAAAGACTCCCTTTAAGGGACAGCACAGGTTGAATCAATCGTGGTGTAGGGCAGAACAATTTTCTTGAACGGTTTCCACATTGGGGTGTCCACATTGTTTAATAGAAAACCAATTCTATTAGTCCCTGATTCACAAATTGGGGTGATACACTTGTCACATTCTACTGTTTGTGGCAGTCCACATTGAGTAATATATAAGCAATTCTGTTAGTTCTTGATTCACAAATTGGGGTGATACACCTGTCTCATTTTACTATTTGTGGCATGTTCACATTGATTAATAGATAAGCAATTCTATTAGTCCCTGATTCACAAATTGAGGTCATACACTTGTCACATTCTACTGTTTGTGGCAGTCCACATTGATTAATATATAAGCAATTCCTTAGTCCTGATTCACAAATTGGGTGTCAGGGAGGTCTGGGGTCAGGGAGAATGGAGAACCCTTTCTCACCCACAACCCCTGTCCCTACCTACTTGCCACACCCAAGGCTAAGGTCCAAGGGGAAAACTGGGCGACAATCCCTGAGCTGCTAGGGAAACTGGAATGGCAACACAAGGCTAACACCCCAAAACTAAGTCAGACAGTCAACGGTCAAGCACGAGAGGTAAACTAGTACATAAGCAAATACAGAGCGCAGTAAATACAAGCCGAGGTCAGGAACACTGGAGAGGCAACGAAGTACAGAATCAGATCCGGAGGCGAAGTCAGTACACAAATGCAGGGTCGGATGATCAGGTAGCAGACACTGGAGATCCACAGGTGCTGGCAGAAAGACCAAGTAGAACTGGCAATGAGAGGCAGTAAGCCAGGAAGTTTTATACAGACAGGACTCCCACCCCCAGAGCCTGATAGGGGTTGGAAGCCTATCAATCAAGGGCCACACCCGAGGAGGACCAGAGCAAACAACATAGCTGACTTAACCCTGCGAGTGCTCGGAGTACAAGGCAAGTAATCAAGGACGCGAGACAAGTAGCAACCTGCCGCGTCCCTAGCAATGACTGGCAAGCGCCAGAATGGGGTTTGGAGCGTCTGAACGGTGACAGCAGCAGCACAGCGACCTGCTCATCAGCTGACCCTGACATTGGGGTGATACACCTGTCTCATTTTACTATTTTACTATTTGTGGCATGTTCACATTGATTAATAGATAAGCAATTCTATTAATTATATTATCTATTTAATACACATACACAGTCAGGGCAGAGAGGGGTTAAAGGAAATCTATCACCCCGATTTTGGAGCATTATATACAGTAATACATGCATAATACTGCGTATGTGGAGTCCAGATTAGTATTTTTTATTTTTCTACTGCTCAAAGCTGCACTGAAATACACAGTCCGGACTGCTGTGCTCTGCATAATGGAGAGGACTCCCGTGTGCATGCAAGGCAGTCCTGGCAATGTATTTCAATGCAGCTTTGAGGGCAGACAGCGAGGAAGGGAAGACGGTCAGTACAAAAATACAAAATGGTGATCTGGACTCCATGTCTGCAGTACTATGCATGTATTACTGTTGATAATGGTCCAAAATCTGGATGACATATTCCCTCTAAAAAATTATTACAGCAGGATCACTGTTTTGCTGTGCTGTGTCCTGAGCTAACTTTTATAGCCCAGAGGGTCTTTCTCACATGAAGAACCAAAACGATCTTAGCAGAGAGAAAGAGAGAGAGGCTATCACAGTGATCAAAGCAGAGAGATAGACTGTCACAATGATCAAGTGCCCGAGGAACACTTTTACTGGTCCTCAGGGTCTTCACTGTGATTGCAGCTGTATTGTAACAGTTTTGGTCTCAGCAACTGGCAGTGCCAGGGGACACCAGCAGATCGTCATGGAACCTGACACTTTTTTTTGCGTCAGGTTACTTTTGGTAGCCTACCAACCAAAGGTATATAGTCATGAGGCCAGGGCCAATTAGGCATGGTGAGATGACTGTCTCAGGAAGTGCCAGGTAGGAACAAGTGGGGGCGGTGGCAGAGCACATTTATCAAGCTCGTCTGTTTTTAGGCATAAAATTAGACAGCTTTTACAGTTTTGCAGAGTTTCCACAGCACTTCCTTATTTAGACAAGGCATATTGCTATTAAAGGGGTTGTCCCATGAAAAATATTCAACAGTTTTCAAACCAGCCACTAGATCTGAATACTTTTGTAATTGCATGTAATTTTTTGCACAGCCACTGAGTTATTCAGTAAAATGTATCTGTATATCGCCACCTGCTTTTTCTTATTTCTTTGACCTGATCACTGAGAAGGTCGCACATGCTCAGTTTCATCCTTCAGCTGCCTCCTGAGCTATGATAGGGAGAGATGAGACACACCCCCTGAGCTGCAGCAGAAAAGACACTCCCCTTTAGCTGTCAGCTTGATATAAATCTAGCAGAGCATTGAATGTGAGATCTCTGGATCCATGTGAGGTACAGGGCAGGTTCCAGCTTTGTTAGGAAGAGATTGTCATGTACTATATGATGTCTTACTTTCATTTTTTACATTAGTCATGGGATTACCCCTTTAATGTAACCTATGGTGGTTCCTTTTCAGTACGACAGGTTCATATTCACTAAAGGTGGTCTAATTAGTATGCATATGAAAATGTTGCTGAAAATAGGTGCAGGTCTCCACGAAAGTGCGACTTTTTTAGGCAAAATGTTGTGCAACTCACTCAAAACTGACGAAGAAAACTACTCCAGCCCTGTAGTGGAGTAGAAATAAGACTGTTTTTACGACTAAATCAGGCGCAGCAGTTTTCGTCCAGCTGATTTTCGGCATGTTTGCTGGATTGAGGCTGCATCTCCAGAATAGAATATACAGTATATGCATGCCACTTTCAATATGCATGAATATATAGTATATGGTATATACTGGTTACTGTCTATATGCATGAGTATGGACAATTCTCAATCACAACATCTCAATTTAACACCTGAATTAAACAAATTAATAAGCAATTAAGCAAATATAGCATTAGTTTCTCTTAATATTGCAAAATCGGGTCTTTTATTTAGGCCCTGCAGTGTTCTTGTTCCTAGCATAAAAATCCAAAAACCTTCCTCACTAAATAATTTTTGCTTGAATTTTTCACCATGTATAAGCGGATTAACCCTTTCTGTGGCTGTGTAGCTACAGAATGTGCTGTTACCTTTGTGTGTATTAGCAAAATGCAATGATACAACTGATAGTCCCTTTGCTGTGGGTTTAAAAATGTCTGATAAGTGTCTTCTTAGGGCCCTTGCAGACGAGCGTGAGACTCGGACGTCTCCCGCATCGCGAGCCCTCGCTTGAACTCCCGGCACTGAATGGGGCTACATAGCATTATACTGATTTATGATGCTATGTAACCCTTACAGTTCTGGAATGTGTTGGATAACACTAACAGCATTATGTTAGTGTTATCCAACACATTTCAGAACTATAAGGGTTACATAGCATCATAAATCAGTATAATGCTATGTAACCCCGTTCAGTTCCGGGAGTTCAAGCCAGGGCCCGCGATGCGGGAGACGTCCGAGTCTCACACTCGTCTGCAAGGGCCCTTACTCTTACTTTTAAAACGGCCTGTGGCGCATCCCACACATTGTAACTGACTACAGTATGTGCAGTAGATTAATTTTCCATTAAAAAAGGAAGTAAGGTTTTTTGCAGTCATCATTACATCACAACAGACACACTTTTTATGTTCACATTTGCATGAACCAGGATAAAACAACCATGATGCAGTGTGTGAAATGTCACAAAACAAACACTAGGGGAAAGCATGGAACCAGGGGCTTTTTTTGGCAACACATATTTATCCATAACACCCTGGCATAGTCTGGATCATGGCATAAAACAGGAATATATTTATATATAATGGGAACAATGTCCTTGTCCTTTTCTTTAATAAGGATTCCCTTTTTAGATTGTTGTAGATTGTACCCTTTTATTTGCATATTCAAGAAGAATATCCTGTCTTTTAGCCTAGAATCAATAATTTGTTTCTCAATGGGAAAATTATTCTTGGTTGAACAATTTCTCAAACAGCAAACCAGTTAAGCCAAGGGTATATTTTTCTTGACATTTGTGAGGTGACAAGATGTCGCAAATAATAGGATCTGTAGGTTTTTTACAGGGATGTGCCTCCATTAGAGATGAGCGAACGTGCTCATAACGAGCACTGTACCGCTCGGCTCCCCTGCGCTCGCATGGGCGCAGGCAGCCGGTTCCGTCCTCCTCACCCGACGGAAGCAGCTGCCTGTGCCCATGCGAGTGCAGGGGAGCCGAGCGGTACAGTGCTCGTTACGAGCACGTTCGCTCATCTCTAGTCTCCATACTACCGGTCAATATGTAGTTTGTTTGGAAGGATGAAAAAGACATCCAGTTCAGGCTGTTAGGCTGCAAAGTTGATCCAGAGAATGGAAAAAAAAACTTTTAAGTAGAAGCTTTTTTCCCTCATTTTAGAAGGAAAAAGAAACCTTCTTTCCTCTAGATGTAGAGGATGTCCCCTTGTCACAGTCACAGTCCTGGGTATACAGTAAATAGATGATGGGAAAGATCTCTGTATTGACTTTTGATATACTTATACATAGTGATTAGTAGTGTTAAATGAATCGAAGCATCTGAAGCGGAATTCGATCCGAAGTTTAAGAGAAATTCGATTTGTCACAAAGCCGTTTCCTTGCACTTCATGGTAATGTGGGCTGTCTAATATATTGCTATCTGCATCTTGTTGAATTGCTGACACAATCCCCGTTAACGTCTTAGTTTATATATAGAATTACTGTGCCTCAGTATTAATGGACGGTCCAATATATCGCTGTCTGCATCTTGTTGAACTGCTGACACATTCACAGTTAATCTCTTATTTTATATACAGAATTACTGTGCATTAGTATTAAAGGGTAGTCTCATATATCGCTGCATGGAACTTGTTCAAATGCTGACACAATCCCTGTTAATCATAGTTTAAATATAGAAGTACTGTGCCTCAGTATTAAAGGGCAGTCTAATATATTGCCGCATACATCTTGTTCAACTGCTGACACAATCCCCGTTAATCTGTTAGTTTATATATAGAATTATGCTGCTGCGACATTCATATATCGCCTTCTGCATCTTGTTGGACTGCTGACACAATCCTTGTTAATCTTTTAGTTTATATATAGAACTAGCTGAAGAACCCGGCTTCGCCCGGGTATATATAATCTATTTCATTTAATGTTTGTGTGTGTCGTTAAAAGATATTGAAAGTGACGTCTACAGTGCTCGGCCCTTTAACAGTGACCTCCACAGCAGCCCGCTCCTTAACAGAAACATCCACAGCGCCCTCCCCTTTAACTGTGACCTCCACAGCAGCTAGGGTGGCCACTGTCTTCAGCCCAGAAAGCCGGACCTCACCGGCCATTCCCCCAAACGTGAAGCAGCGCCCCGGTCCCCATGAAGCCACACCACTAAACATGAGGCCATGCCCCCTGGCTCTGTGAAGACACAGAGGAGAAGCTGTCTGAGCGTGAGCTACTGAAAGGGTGGACATCCCTACGTACGTCCAGGTACTGCGCCGGACGGAAGACAGGGAGCCAGAAAACCGGACTGTCCAGCCTAAAGCTGGATATCTGGCCACCCTAACATCAGCCTGCCCTTAGGGTGGCCAGAGGTCTGGTTTTAAGCTGGACAGTCTGGCTTTCAGACTCCCTGTCCACCGTCCGGCACAGGGCCTGGACAGACACAGGGATGTCCACCCTTTCAGTAGCTCACGCTCAGACAGCTTCTCCTCCGTGTCTTCATGGAACCAGGGGGCGTGGTCTCGTATTTAGGGGTGTTGCTTCATGGGGACCAGTGGCATGGCTTCACGTTGGGGGGAGGCTGGACAGTCTGGTTTTCAGACTGCCTGTCCTCTGTCATGCACAGGGCCTGGATGGACACGGATGTCCTTTTGAACAGCTCACTCTCAGACAGCAGCACTGTGCAGTCTGAGCATTGAGCTGAAGGGAGAAAGTCACCCTCCCTCCCCTGCAGCTGACAGAAGTTGATTTTTACCTTCATTTTTTCAATCCCGGTCAGATGCGGCGTGGAAGGGGTGTGGCCTGACTGCGTCAGGGGTGTGATTTAGTGGGACCTGGGGGGTTGGTTTTTAAGTCCTTCTTTTGAGGGTGGCCTGAATTACAGGTCGATGCCATATTAATTTAGGAGAAAACACAGTAGCAGTTGAAGAAAACATCTTTTATTACTACTGAACGGTAAGTGAAATTTACATTATATGAGGTAATGATTGATGATGAGTTAGTCTAAAATATAAGTTATATTTATGGTAACCGGAATATCCCTTTAACAGTGTCATCCACAGCACTCCTTTAAAGCAGACCTACAGCAGTGAACTGGCTAGGTTGTTATGGAAACGTGGTGTGTGTGTGGAGACTAACTGCCTGTGAGCTTCTATTGGCTGATAAGGGTCATGTGACCAGGCTTCTATTGGCTAATGCATTTTTTAGGGAATATCTCAGGAACGGTACGTCCTGGAGAGCTGAGACCTGTTCTAAAACCTTCCTGGACACCTGATGTACATGTGTGCCAAATTTCATGATTGTAGCTGCGACGGTGCGGATTCCTTTAGTGAACATACACACACACACATACATACATACACTCAGCTTTATATATTAGATTTCTGTGCCTTGGTCTAATAATATCGCCGTCTGCATATTGTTGAACTCCTGACATAATGCCCATAAATCTTTTAGATTATATATAGAATTTCTGTGCTTCAGTATTAAAGGGCGGTCTGATATATTACCATGTGCATCTTGTTCAACTGCTGCGACATTCATAGTTAATCCATTATATTACTAGTACACTTACTGTACACTATGGCCAACAGTCAGTTACCTGGACACTCCAAAGGAACCAATGCATCTCCTACTGGCTGGCGTGCCCTCTCCAGCAGTCAGGGCTTGTCAACTTCAGCAGAAGGAAGCTGCTGTTCCTTCTCATCGACTTTAATGTCGTCTATTGCTCCTGATGCTCCTTCTCCTCGTTACTTGTTTCGACAGCAATCGTCCACTGAGGTCATTGCAAACTGACTATGACTGTGACTATGGAAGTAGTATTTAGTAGAATATGGAGATCATTCTTTTTTTATGCACCCCTTAGGGGGTCTAGGTCTTAATGATGACATCCTCATCTTTTGCTGGCTTTACTTTTTCCAAATCATCCTTCTTGTGTCACGTGTTTTTCTTTCATTTTTAACAGTTGGATTTGACTGCTGGTCACCTGCTGTACCATGAGGTAGTCTTCATATTTAGTTTCAAGATGCAAGGGTTAAAGGTAAGTATAATTTCAGTTATTAGGTAAAATGTATACAGTGGTCAACTATTTGCCTCATGTGGTCCCTTTATGTAATTCTCAAACAAAAGGAGCATTTTCAAGAGATTGCATGCCACAACAGCAATAATTTGCATATTGAGCCATGCACACAACCAGAAAAACCTCATACCAGCAACAGTCCTGTTTGGCTGACATACACTACTTATCAAAAAATTTGGGATATTTGGCTTGTGGGTAAAATTTAAGGAGGAAGCTAAAATGCATTTTAACCTTTACAACTGAACTTAATGTGACCTTCTCTAAACTTTTATATGCACATGTCCAACTGTTCAGTGTTTCAGTACTTTTTGCACAGCTTGCTCTTCTCTAACAAGGAGCTTAACAGCAAAAT
This sequence comes from Rhinella marina, assembly GCA_900303285.1. Lineage (NCBI taxonomy): Eukaryota > Metazoa > Chordata > Amphibia > Anura > Bufonidae > Rhinella > Rhinella marina. The sequence goes on from ONZH01000371.1 coordinate 16,215, forward strand.
TCACAACAGGGGTTTGATCCATGAATCGCCCAATTTATTTCCTGGTTCAATTGGAATTGGTATTTAAACAGTGCTCCCCATCATGCTATTCACATTTTGACATCATGAGACCAAGACGACACCTAACAATTGATCAATAGTACCTCGCCATTGTGAGGCTTCAAGCAGGATGTTCTCAGGTGGAAGTGGCCACTGAAGTTAGAGTGTCACAGAGTGTCACTAGCAGGTTGCAACAGAGATACACAGAGACTGGAAGAGTCACAGAAAGGCATAGAAGTGGACATCCTTTGGCCACATTCCACACTGATGACCTCTTCATTGTGAACCATGTCCTTCGGAACTGGATGATGAATGCCACACAACTCCAGGCACATTTAAGGGAGTTGAGACTGTCACACTCTGGTGTGAGAGGGAAAAACCACACCGAATATAGGAGGGAAAGGAAAAGGAAATAAGGCCTAAAAAAATAGGGAAGGAAAATGGATACCTCCTAGTGAAAACCCTAAACAAAGCCCTGACTGACTACCAGTATGAACAGACCCCAAAGGTAGGTGAGTTCATACACAGGAATACCTAAAGTCCTATCTCACCCTAAAGAACCCTGGTACTAATGACAGGAAAGAGACAGCCCGTTCCTCCAGGAAGGAAGAACGAGAGTCTCACTGAGGCCTGATACTTAACAACTAGGAAATGCAACAAACAGAAAAAGCAAAAATAAGAAACAAAAGGGAAAGGTAACACTTAACTTCCAAGAAGCTATGGCAGCACAAGGAACTCAGCCGAGATCCAAACATCAGCTATCCACAGGTCCAACTGAAGCTATAAACCACACCGCATAGTGCGAGAAACAACTATGTATAAATAGGGAAAGCTAAATGACTCCAATAGCAACACCTGGAAGCTAAGGGTGTGGCAAGTACCAGAAACAACATAGACGCCTATTGATCCATAAGGTAAACATGTCAAATCAAACCACGTGTTGCCAGTCTCAAAGATCTCCTGCCACTCACTGTCGCGGAGACATCCGTGTGTCTCGGTACGTCCGTGACAGAGACGCACCCAAGTGTCATGTCAGACCATTCGGAATCAGCGTGGTCTGCGTGCTAGACGACCTGCAAGGGTACCTGACCACAGGCATCATCGTCTTACATGGGCCAGGAAGCATCAACGCTGGATGAGAGACCAGTGGTCCTCAGTGCTGTTCATTGATGAAAGTCGATTCATGCTGAGCAGAAATGATGGCCGCCAACTATATCAAGGAGAGCGCTCTGCATTAGCCAGTGTTTGTCTTTGGTGGTGGCGGTGTTACAGTGTAAGCAGGGTGTCTAGTCAATACAGAACTGCCCTACACTGTGTGAATGGTACAGTGACAAGCCCATACTACTTGAATAACATCGTTAATCCAGTCATTGTGCCTCTGCGTGAACAACACAGGCCTAATTTCATCTTCATGGATGACAATGCCCCAGCTCATTGAGGTCACATCATTAGGGAATGGCTGCTGGAGACTGGAGTACCTCAAATGGAGTGGCCTGCACTTTCTCCAGACCTGAATCCCATTGAAAACCTATGGGATCAGCTGAGTTGCCGTGTAGAGGCTTTGTACCCCAGAACCTTAATGACCTGAAGGCTGCCTTTCAAGAGAAGTGGGATGCCATGTAGCAGCAGACAATACGTCGACTTGTGAGCTTGAACAGCATGAGACGTGGTTGTCAAGCTGTAATTGTTTTTGAGACATTGACATTTTTTTGTGGAGGTATACCCACCACTGTTGTTGGCTTTTGTTTCAATAAATTGTTTGAGATGAGGAAATCACCATTGAATGTTTTTTTTTTTTTATCTACTGCTTTTTAGATAATTTTACTAAAGCTCTACTACTTTAAAAAAAAATAAAAACCTTTGAAAAAAATCAAAGTTTTCTTTCCATCACTATTTTCTGACAGTCATAGCTTTTTTATATTTTGGTCTTCAGAGCTGTATCGGGGCTTGTTTTCTGCAGGAGGAAATTTAGATTTTATTGGTACCATTTTTGCGGCACGTACGACTTTTTGATCACTGTTATTCAATTTTTTGAGGTTGGTAACATTGACAAAAAAAGCAAATTGTGTTTTTTTAAATTTTTTTATCATTACGATGATCAGAGCACATGACATTTTTATTAATATTTTAATAGTTCAGACATTTTCAAATAAGGCGATACCTAATATGTTTTTTTTTTAGTAACATAGTAACATAGTTTGTAAGGCCGAAAAAAGACATCTGTCCATCCAGTTCAGCCTGTTTTCCTACAAGTTGATCCAGGGGAAGGCAAAAAAAACCCCTGTGAGGTAGAAGCCAATTTTCCTCACTTTAGGCCTCTTTCACACGAGCGTCGCGGATTTGTTCAGGATGCGTTGCGTTAAAAACGCGCGGATTGCATGCGGATGCAATGCGTTGCGTTGCGTTTTTAACGCACCCCCATTCATTTCTCTGGAGCCTGGGCTGCGTGAAAAACGCAGAATATAGAACATGCTGCGTTTTTCACGCAACGCAGAAGTGATGCGTGAAAAAAAAACGCTCATGTGAAAAGCCCCATTAAAATGAATGGGTCAGGATTCAGTGCGGGTGCAATGCGTTCGCATCACGCATTGCACCCGCGCGGAAATCTCGCCCGTGTGAAAGGGGCCTTAGGGGGAAAAATTCCTTCCCGACTCCAGTCAGGCAATCAGAATAACTCCCTGGATCAACGACCCATCTCTAGTAACTATAACCTGTAATATTATTACCCTCCAGAAATACATCCAGGCCCTTCTTAAACTCTCTTAGTGAACTTACCATCACCACCTCCTCAGGCAGAGAGTTCCATACTCTCACTGCTCTTACCGTAAAGAATCCTCTTCTATGTTTTTGTACAAACCTTCTTTCCTCCAGACGCAGAGGATGTCCCCTCGTCACAGTCACAGTCCTCGGGATAAATAGATGATGGGAGAGATCTCTGTACTGACCTCTGATATATTTATACATAGTTATTAGATCTCCCCTCAGTCGTCTTTTTTCTAAAGTGAATAACCCTAATTTTGATAATCTTTCTGGGTACTGTAGTCCACCCATTCCAGTTATTACTTTAGTTGCCCTCCTCTGAACCCTCTCCAGCTCTGCTATGTCTGCCTTGTTCACAGGAGCCCAGAACTGTACACAGTACTCCATATGTGGTCTGACTAGTGATTTGTAAAGTGGCAGGACTATGTTCTCATCACGGGCATCTATGCCTCTTTTGATGCAACCCATTATCTTATTGGCCTTGGCAGCAGCTGTCTGACACTGGTTTCTGCAGCTTAGTTTGCTGTTCACTAAAATTCCTAGGTCCTTTTCCATGTCAGAGTTACCCAATGCTTTACCATTTAGTATGTACTGGTGACTTGCATTATTCCTTCCCATATGCATAACCTTACATTTATCAGTGTTAAACCTCATCTGCCACTTTTCTGCCCAAGCCTCCAGTCTATCCAGATCCTGCTGTAGCAGTGCACTGTCCTCCTCTGTGTTAATTACTTTACACAGTTTAGTGTCATCTGCAAAAATTGATATTTTACTGTGCAAGCTTTCTACAAGATCATTAATAAATATATTGAAGAGAATAGGACCCAATACAGACCCCTGTGGTACCCCACTAGTGACAGTGACCCAATCTGAGTATGTACCGTTAATAACCACCCTCTGTTTTCTATCACTAAGCCAGTTACTTACCCACATACAGACATTTTCTCCCAGGCCAAACATTCTCATTTTGTATACTAACCTTTTATGTGGTACCGTGTCAAACGCTTTGGAGAAGTCCAAATATACGACATCCATTGAGTCGCCGCGGTCAAGTCTAGAACTTACCTCCTCATAGAAACTGATTAAATTGGTTTGACATGACCGATCCCTCATGAAGCCATGCTGATATGGAGTTATTTGCTTATTTTCATTGAGGTACTCCAAGATAGCATCTCTCAGAAAACCTTCAAACAGTTTACCCACAACAGAAGTTAAACTTACCGGCCTATAGTTTCCAGGCTCTGTTTTTGGACCCTTTTTGAATATTGGCACCACATTTGCTATGTGCCAATCCTGTGGAACACTCCCCGTCAGTATAGAGTCCGTAAATATCAGAAATAAGGGTCTGTCGATTACATTACTTAATTCTCTTAGGATACGGGGGTGTATGCCATCCGGTCCTGGTGATTTGTCTATTTTAATATTTTTAAGATGTTGCTGCACCTCTTCCTGGGTCAGAGAGGACACTTTTAAAGGGGAATTTACTTTTATACTCTGTATTTCATCTGACATTTTATTTTTCTCAGTGAATACAGTGGAGAAAAAGTTATTTAGTAGCTTCGCTTTCTCCTCATCGCTCTCTGCTACTCCCCCCTCATTACTCTGTAAGGGGCCGACACCTTCAGGTTTATACTTTTTAGTATTTTAGTATTTATATAATTGAAGAACATTTTATATATATGTAAAATTGGGAAAAGGGGTTATTTAAACTTAATTTTTTTTTTTACTTTCACACTGACAACTTTTAACTCCTTGTCCTATTCACCCCACTCCCCATTTCCCATCATTGTGGCCGGGTGCCTGCTGTATGATACAGCTGGCACCCGCTGCGTATGGAGCGGACTCAACGCAGCTGTCTGCTCCATACATTCCCTCAGTGTATACCTGATTTCTGGTGATTCGTGAAAAAAATTGATTTGTAACTAATCAAATTTCTTGTCAAAGTTCGGCAAATCAACCCAATTAAATTTTTCAAAACTTCGCTTATCACTAGTTATCAGATCTCCCCTCAGTTACCTACTCTCTCCAGCTCCGCGATGTCTGCCTTGTTCACAGGAGCCCAGAACTGTACACAGCACTGCTGGCCGTGCCTGTATTGAAGCCCGCAAACAGCTGGTCCACAATATACAGGCACTGGCTGCATGCACCCTGCATCATGGATGTGGACCCATTCACTTGAATGGGTCTGCAATCCTGAAGGTCCGGTGCGGAACAGAGGCATGGAACCCCATGGAGGCACTACAGAGTGCTTCCATGGGGTTTCTCTCTGTGTCTCCCCACCGCAAAACAATAGAACATGTTCTTTTTTCAGTGTGGATGGATCACAGACCCATTCATGGATTGGTCTGTGAAATCTGCACGGATGTTGTCCGTGCATTGGGGACCATAATTGTGGTACCCAATGCACGTAATGGCCGACCAACAGCCTTGTGACTGAGCCCTAACCAAGTATTTTAACGCTTAGTATGTACTTGTAAGGCCGGGTTCACATTACCATCTGATATCTTGATTAATTTGGATGAAAAAAAAGTCCTGATTTGGTTTGACAGCTTCACTGAATATTAAAAAAAAAATTCAATTCTTTATGATTTACGTCACAAATCATGTTCCTTTGTATGGAGAGGACACAGTAATGGGAAATGACGATTGCGCTGCCCCCCATCATTTAACCCTTCAGATGCCACGTTTAACTATGATCGCAGGATCTATGACTCACATTCAGCCGCTGATCACTAATTAAGATCATTATCATATATGGAACCATTACTAGGAAAAAAGTGTTTTTTAACCGTAAGATTCCATGCAAATCTTTACTTTCGGAATTAGTTGTTATTATGAGACCACCCTTCTAGGTTATAGGAACTTAAGTTTTGCACTAACAGGTTCTATTTAACAGTGGGGCCCTCAAGGATAGGAACTTCAGATGCAAATTAAAACCAACCACAGTTTGTGTCTGGTGGTATTATTTGGGAGTTGATGCTGCATAATATTTGGGTACTATATAGTGGTATTATCTGGAGTGTATAAGGCAGTTTTATCTGAGCACTGTGTACTGAAAAAAAGGGCTAAAAAAGCCTGTCTAAAAGGGGCCCCTCTTTGCATATTGACAATGGCCCTAGTTTTGAAAAGACAAGCTCTACTTATTGCACAGTTCACACTCAAACTTAGAATGATTATATATATAAGTATATTATACTGTATATAACATTTTTATTTATTGATCCTATACTGTCCTTATATTTGCACTAACTATGCATCCAGAGCTGTCTGTTTTATTAACTAAGCAGCACACTAGATGGCAGTATAACATAGGAAAACCAAGATGAATGCACTTTAGGCATCAAACTGTACATATATTTTAGCTGATCCCTATTTATACAAGTGGAAAAATAAAAGGATCATGAAAGCACCCTTACATGAAAGTTCTTTACTGATAACAAGATCCTTTATATGTGTGGGGTATTTTCTAATCTGGTACAGTTAATTCATACCTCCTAACTTTTAGCCCAAAGATTGACAATATTAGCAGTGTTCATTTATTTATTTATTTTTACACTAAACCATGCCTCTAACTCTGCCCAATGCCAACGTGTCCCCTTTGTGCCCCCAAACAGTTGTTATTCCCTTTTAGTGCCTCAGTCACAATAGAATGCTCCCTAAAGGCTCATGGGCCCTTGCACAAAAGCAGCTTGGGCCAACCCCCTCATCCCTTCCCTAAGTGCTTTGTGGCAAGTGGCAGGAGTGCACCTAGCCATTCTGCAGCCTGAGGTAAACTTGAAACGCCCCCCACCAGTGCGAAATTCTCAACCTAACCCCTTCCCTCCAGTCCTACTAGTAAAGGAGGTGTCCTCTTTTTACTGTTGATGACCTATCCTCAGTATAAGTCATCAATATCAGGTCGGCGGGGGTCCGACACCAGTCACCCTGGCTGATCAGCTGTTTGAAGAGGAGGCAGCACTCATATAAGAGCTGCTTTCTCTGCTCTGTTTACCTGCTTGCTGAGCAGGTGTAATTACAAGTATAGCGTCCCCATTCAAGTGAATACTACAGAACCGTCCCATAGATGTGAACACCATACTTGTAATTACATCTACTCACCACTAAAATTGCTGCTACAAGCACGCCTTCTCTTCAAACAGCTGATCAGTGGGGGTGCCGGGTGTCTGACCCCCGCCAATCTGATATTGATCACCTATTTTGAGGATAGCTGCTTAACCCCTTCCCAACATGTGACATACAGTAATAGTATATCACATGTTTGGCTTTTAAAGATGGCCCTGCTCCTTATTGGAGCAGGTGCCATTGCAACTGGGAACCTGCTGTTTCTTACAGCAGACACCCGCGGCTAATGTCTGCGACCGGTGGTAATTCCAATCGTCGACATTTAACCCCTAAAATGCCATGGTCAAATCTGACGGAGCTTGTGTGTGTCAGCCCCTGTCATAGTCTATGACAGGAGGCTGCTGGACAGTCTTTCCTAGTCTTTGCTAGTGTATTCGAGTTTATGATAATAGCAATCAAATGACTGATTGTTATAGTTCCCTGTGGGAACTATAAAAAAGTGTAAAAAAAAAGTTTTTACAAATAAAAAAATTAAAATATAAAAGTTCGAATCACTCCCTTTCTACAAAATGACAATAAAAAATGTAAAAAAAAAAAAAAAAAACACATAAGGGCTCGTTCACATCACCGTTAGGGATTCCATTCTAGCATTCCGTTATAACATCGTTATAACGGAAAATAACGGAATCCATAGGACGGAAATCAAAACGGACACCTTTAAGAGGCATTCAGTTTTGATCCGTCATAATAGAAGCCTATGGGAAAGCATAACGGATCCGTCTGGTTTCCATTATGCTGGACAGAAACCAAAGTTCTGTCGACAGGACTTTGTTTTCCATCCAGCATAATGGAAACCAGACGGATCCGTTATGCTTTCCCATAGGCTTCTATTATGACGGATCAAAACGGAATGCCTCTTAAAGGTGTCCATTTTGATTTCCGTCCTATGGATTCCGTTATTTTCCATTATAACGATGTTATAATGGAAAGCTAGAATGGAATCCCTAACGGTGATGTGAATGAGCCCTAATGGGTATTGCTGAATGTGTAAACACCCATACTATCAAAATATAAAAGTATTAATCCCATACAGAAAAAGGGGAAATGAAAAAAAAAAGGACAAAATGGTCAATTTGCCATTTTTTCGTCGCTTCTCCTCCCACAAAAAAATTAAATAAAAAGTGATCAAAAAGTTGTACATGCCCCAGAGTACATGGTATCAATGAAAAGTACAGATTGCCCTGCAAAAAATGAGCCCTCACACAGCTCCGCACACATAACTACGAAATAGTTAAGGGGTCAGAAAATGACAGCAAAGATATTTTCTTTTTCCAAGTTTTTCTTTCAAGATAACAAGTCAGTTGTACTACATAATGAAAGCCGTAAAAAAGATCCCGTAAAACTGGGGCAACATTTTTTTTTTCCGATTCCACCAACTTTGGAATTTTTTCCCACTTCCCACTACATTCTATGCAATATTAAATAGTGAGTTGGAAAGTACAACAAAATAAGCCCTCATACGACTATGTGAATGGAAAAATAAAAAAGTTATGGCCTGGGAAGGTGGGGAGCGAAAAAGGAAAACGCAAAGTAAAAAAAAAACTCTGTGGTAGAAAGGGTTAAAGACATACTTGGAAAAAATACATACAGCGCTACAGAACATTCATGGTAATACAGCGTCACATACCTCTTACATCCACTGACATCTCCTCTGATGTACATTTTATCTTTCCTCATATTCTTCTTTCAGACTAGACCTCTATGATGATTTCTTTCAGCCATTTGTTCTCTCTACACAGTTGGACAAACAAACATCTTAGTTTACTACTTTTCCATCATACTCCCATCCTACCACCCCCAATACTGTGCCCACTGTTCTCCCCAATAATATACTGCAGAAACAGTCCACCTGAAAATACTGGTACCACACAGATAGTGCCCCTTCAATAATTATTGGCACACAGTGCCCTAAAAAATAACTGCACCTGGCAAATAGTGTCTAATAGTGTAAGCATAATGTCTAATAGTGTAAGCATAATGTCCCCCAAAAATAATTGTGCTAAGCTGTGCCAGGTGCCCCCACAGTAATAGTGCTCCCCAAAGTACCACCACTAAAAATAATTATCTGCCAGAGTGTATAGTGTTAACAGTACCCCCAATAGTAATAATGCGCCCATTGTGCCCATACTAGTAATCAAGTTCCCCATAGGCCCCCAGTAGTAATACTTTTCCTTATAATGTGTATCAGTATAAAAATACCCCCTTATAATGTATGCCAGATTCGACTTCCATATCAGACCTCAGATCAGACTCTCATATCAGATCCTCAGATCAGACCCCCATATTAAACTTCAGATAAGAACCCCATCAGAACTACATGTTAGATTCCCCATATCAGACCTCGGATCATACTCCCTTATCAAATCACAGATGAGACCCCCCATCAGACCTTCATGTTAGACCCCCCAATATCAGACCTCAGATCAAACCTTTAGACCTCCATGTCAGAAACCCCCATATCAGACCAGACTACCATTAGACCTCTCAGACCCCTTCATATCAGACCTTCTATGAAACAATAAATAACATCCAGACATAGTTTCATCTAGGTGTGATAGAGCAAGTGTAATGCGACGGAGTTGGTTTCATATGTGGAGCAGTTTGGTAGGTATGTGAATTGTAGGGGATCCAAGGAGCAGGGCAGCAGGGAATTGATGTGTTTCAAGACAAGCTTTTCAAAGCACTTTACGCTAGTAGATTTTAACGCTACTGGGTGATAGCCATTCAGGCAAGTCACCAGAATTCTCTAAGCTACAGGCACAATGGTGGTAGCCTTGAGACACAATGGTTCTGCAGTGCTGCTCACGGAGATATTAAAGATGTCAGTGAGGACTCCCATCAGTTGTTCAGAGCATCTGTGAGCACCCTGCCTGGTATGTTGTCTAGGCCTGTAGCCTTCCCTGGATTGATTCTCTGCATGCTCGTTTTCATATCGGTTGTGTAGACTGAAAATGCTCTGTTCTTGTCTGGTGTAGTAGACTTATCTGCTTTCGTATCAGTTCTTTAAAACGTGCATAGAAGTTGTTTAGCATGTCTGGGAGAGAGGGGTTCTTGATGCAGTTCGTTTGTGACAACTTGTAGTTAGTGATAGCTTGCATCCCCTGCTACAAGTTACATGTGTATTTGCTGTCTCGAAAGTGGTCATGGATGGCTTGTCCGTGTGCCTTCTTTGCTTCTCTAATGGCCTTGAACAGTTTTGCCCTTGCTATTCTTAGACCCGTTTCATCCCCCATTCTGAATGCAGCGTCCCAGTCCTACAATAGTATTTGCACTTCTGCAGTCATCCACGGTTTACTGTTTGGTCAGATGATAATTTGTTTGGTGACTGTAACATTATCAATGCATTTGCTGATGTAATGAAAGAACTGTGTTAGTGTGCTCTTCTAGGTTCACCAGGCCATCATACATAGCTGCCTCTCTGAAGATATTCCAGTCAGTGCTCTTGATACAGTCCTGTAGCTCTGGCCATGTTCTCACTTGCTTTCGGAACGGTCTTGAACGGACAGCCTATATGTTGGGATTAGCATGATGGTGATGTGGTCTGAGTTATACTGGTGAAATTTAAGGAGAAATAGCTTGATTGAAGTCACCAGCAGCAATAATAAATCTGTCGGGGGGGTGTGTGTGTGTGTGTTTTGCAACTCACTGACTGCTTTGTAGAGTTCTCCTAGCGCCTCCGCAATGTTTGCTCTGGGTGGGATGTAGAATCCGATAATGAATGATAGTGAGTTCCCATGGTAGGTAGAAAGGTCTGCAGCAGACAATCGTGAACTCTGCCGATACTGAGCAATGCTTAGCGAGTAGTACAGACTCTATGCACCATCTCTGGTTGATATATAAGCACAACCTGCCTCCTGCCATATAGAGTTGGTTTTCTATTCATCTGGAATGCTTAGAATGGAATCCGTATAACTGTCTGGAACGTTATCGCAGAGCCACGTCTCTGTAAACACTAAGGCATAGCCGTCCCTTGTCTCCCAGTGGGTGTGGTGCTGCAGTCGTATGTAGTCCAGTTTGTTTTCTAGGGAGCAGACCTTGGAGAGCAGGATTGTCAGGATTGATAGCCAAAAGGAGTTGGCTGCGAGCCTGGTGCGGATTGCCTCTCTTCCTGGTTCTCATGCATCTCTTTTAATGTCTTCCCTCTTGAGCGTGCGCAGGACGCTCCCCACGTATAAATACAGACGTAGCTGCTTTTCTCCCATAGTGGTTCTCCAGCTTGAGGACTGTGCCTCCCGCAGTGCTGTCACCACCTCTGCCCTTATGTATTCATCTCTGCCTGGGTCCTCATCCCAGTTAGGGCGGATGCTCCTGACTCCCCACATCCCTGTTCTTTAACTCACCCATATGGTGGACCTGTACTGCTGCCCATCTTGGAGCTGCTCTCCTCCTCCTGACTGAGCTCCTTTCCCCCCCCCCCGACCTATGTCCAGGCCTGGTTTTGCATCCACCTGCCCGTCTGCCCATCCTGTCCTCTCCCCTTGGTGGACTGGCCCTGGTACCCCCTCCTGGCCCGTTTCAATTACCGGTCTAGCCACTGTCTGCCTGCCACATTGTCCTGCTCACTCACAGTGTCTCTCCTCCTGGTTGTGGTAGCTTCTGTGCGCTGTTGCCTGAAAGTCCGTGTGCAGTAGGCCATGGGCATGAAGCATGTCCAGTGGAGCAGAGACCAGCGCAAGTAGCACATTAGAGGCCCCGTTTCCCCGGATCTGGCAGGTAAGGCCGGGTGTGGAGTGGAGGTGTTAAGTGAGGGGCAGCTTGTTGCCTGTGGAACTCTGCTTGTCACTGCAAAGTTTTTACTTGTGGCTGCAAAGTTTCTCCTTGTGGGTCTGAGTTGGCTGTTGTGTGCTGCGCCGCCATCTTGGTTAGTATACCTTATGCATTATAGTATGCAGTATAGTATACCTTATACATTATCTCCTGGCTCATGCTCTCTTGTTCAGCAGGCAGAATGATGTTAATGAATTGGAGCACACAGACCAGACAGCTCTCTGCATCACTATTTTATTCAACAATATTTGTATCATCAGGATGTAGATTCATTTGAAATTGGTACATGCTGCAGTCCTCCGACCTCAAATACGACACTTAGAATGGAGGCCAAAAAGTTTAATCTTTGTTTCATCAGACCAGCCATCCTTGTTTCTCACAGTCTGACAATCATTTAGGTGCTTTTTTGCAAACTTTCATGTGTCGATTACTAAGGAGTGGCATCTTTCTGGCCATGAAGCCCAGATTAATAGAGTGCTGCAGTAATGGTTGACCTTCTGGATATTTCTCCCATCTGCACATAGGGTCTTTGGAGCTCAGCCTGAGTAATTAGAGGAAAAGGGCCTTTGTGGGCCTGAGTGGGCGATAAGTAAACATGGCGCCAACTCGCATGTGCAGTGGGCACCGTGGCCGGCGTGGCTCTACTGTTTCAAACAGCAGAGACCAACAGCTAATGACCGTGCCCAGTAATAATGCTGATCGCGGTCATTAAAGCCTTTAGATGCCATGATCAAGTGTGATCACAGCATCGAAAAGCTCAAAAACCCAGAAGTGCGTCCTTACCGGCATCGCCTTTGGCTAATGGGGATGCTGGTAATTGACTTTAATATGCTGGGTCTCTCTTAAGAGACCCAGGGTATCGGAGATGCAATTTTTAGGTTGGCCAGCAGGTGACAGGCCAATGTAAGAAATGAGCAATTCAGCTATTACTATACTTCTCTATGAAACATGGTAATATTGAATAAAAATATGAGTTAGTCTTGTAGCCTCAAACACCGGCTACAAAAACATTAAAAAAAGTAAAAAAAATATAAAAAAAGAAAAATTGAAATCACCTCCTTTTCCCAAGGTCGGAATGGCCATAAACCCTACAGGGAAATTTCCTGTTGGGCCGATGTCAAGGAGGGCCACCCAAGTCCTCCTCACGGCCTCAAGCTGAGTACATAATGATCTGATTCTCTCCAACTTACCTGACCAGCAGCCCACCTGAATTCAACTGTATCGACAAACTCAGGCCAGCTATACAATTGAATACTGTAGCACAGGTGGTAGTATTTTGCGTTGCACTGTGGCATTTGGTTTAGCTGGGGAGGTATATTGCTGTGTCCTATGGTATTGTTGGTCCTCCTACTTCTGTTGTCCTTGCCTAATTATGTTGGCTTCTTTCAATACAGATAGAGTGGTAGGCACACTTATCATTTGATGTCATGGAGATATTGTGAAAATAAATAAAAGATAACCAGCTGATAATGAATATACTTTATACACATTCCTGTGAGTTCATAGACAGGAACTTTTAGTTATCTTGTATTGCAGATTTGCAATACTATTAAAATACCCCAATTTTCATTATCACCTGGTTATCTTTTATTTATTTTCACAATATCTCCATCAAATGATAAGTGTGCCTACCACTTCATTTCTTCATTACTACATCTCTTTTTTCTATAGGGCAGTGGGTGTGCCTAGGTTAGTGCACCTTGATCCATCCTGCAGGGAAGGTGAGCCACTGTGAGTTCTATTATATTATCTATTTCTTTCAATATGGATCCACCTGCAACATGGAGCTACTAGTTTTTTTCCAGGGCCACTTTTAGTTCCCAGTCTGCCCCTTCCGTAAAATAAAAAAAATACATAAATAACAAGAAATATAAACATCATGGGCATCACTCAGTCTGAAAGCACCAGTATTATTAAAATATAAAAATATTTTTTCAATACAGGAAAAGGCGTAACGTAAAAAAGTTTCAAAATGGCCAATTCGCCATTTTGTCATTGCTTCTCTTACCAGAAAAAATGTAATAAAATGTGATCAAAAAGTCACACACACTTCAAAATGGTATCAATAAAAACTACAGATCGTCCCACAAATGAGCCCCACACAGCTTAGTTGACTTAACTATAAAAAAAGTTTTTTCAAAGTTTTAGTTTTTACACTATTTAGGCACAAAAACCTATACATATCTGGCATCATTGTAGTTAAAATGACCCAGAGAACGCTGTAGGGACAAAATCCTTAAAATGGTGGAGGAATTGCGTTTTTTTCTAATTCCACCATTTGGGATTTTTTTTTCTGCTTCACACTACATAGTATGCAATATTAAATGGCGGCATTAGAAAGTACAACTTTTTTGTCCCAGCACGTAGTACAAGTACAAGTTTTTGTCCCACAAAAAAAAAAAACAAGCCCTCATATGGATACGTGAACGGAAAAAATAACAAAGTTATGGCTCCAGGAAGATAGGGAAGAACAATGAAAAAACCTCTGGTATCCAAGGAGTTAATCATTTTCAGCAACACTGTCCCTAGCTCATGAGCTTTTGTCATGTCTCCCTATGCTCAGCTTACAGGAAAAGTACAACTTGTCCTGCAAAAAGCAAGCCCTCAAATGGCTATGTAAATGGAAAAAATAAAATAGTTATGGCTCTGGGAAGGCAAGGAGCAAAAAACAATAACACAAAAACTGAAAGTGATAAAAAAAACATTCCAAAAATTATCCTTTATTTTTTTATTTTAAAAGGCATATAAAATAAGATGCAATGTTCAGTGTGTTTTAACCCCTTCAGGACCAAGCCATTTTTCACTTGAAGGACCAGGTGGTTTTTTGCAAATCTGACGTGTCACTTTATGTGGTTTATCCAAGCCATTTAGAGACTGTTTTCTTATCCGAGCTTTTCAGTGAAAAGTTAAAAAAAAAAGTTCCTGGAAAATTTTAAAAAATGTTTAAATTTGAATTTCTTTGCTTTTAAGTTGGATAGTGATACTTCATAAAATAGCTATTACTTAAAGGGGTTATCCCATGATTTATGTAAAAAATCTAAATCAGACATATAGTACATGACAGTCTCTTTCTAACCAGCCCTGTACCTCACATAGATCCAGAGATCTCCCAATCCATTGCTCTGCTAGATTTATATCAAGCTGACAGCTCAAGGGGAGTGTCTTTTCTACTGCACCTACTCTCAGCTCTCCCTATCACACCTAATGAGGAAGTTGTAGGATGAAACTGAGCATGTGTGGCCATCTCAGTGGGCACGACAAATAAATAAGTAAAAAAATAAACAGCAGGTGGCACTGTACAGATATACTTACTGAATAACTCACTGGTGATGCTAAATTTTTAATTACATGCAATTAGTAAAGAATTCAGATGAAAGTGCTGGTTTGAAAACTGTAGAATATTTTTCGTAGGACAAACCCTTTAACATTCACCATATGTCTACTTTATGTTTATTAATTTGCAAAGACAAGGCAGTACTGCAAATTTGGTGAAGGGAGTTGGACATGCTTTATTTCACCCAAATGCAATATTTCAGTCCAACTCAATGAGGCCTTTATCAAGCTACGTTATGGTGACATAATTTAGTAAACTAAATTTTTATCTTAAGACATTAGACGGGAAAATGTTCTATTTTTCAAGAAAAGTTACAAAATCCAACCATAAATAGCCCCATTTTAAAAACTGCAACTCACATTTTTCAAAACTGATTATACAAACTTTGTTAACCCTTTTGATGTTGCACAAGAATTAAAGGAAAATGGAGATGAAATTTCATTTTTTTGCATATTTTCAATTTAATCCATGTTTCCTGTAATGCAACCAAACATACCTCAATATTTATTATCCTGATTCTGCAGTTTATAGAAACGCCCCATATGTGATCATAAACTGTTGTATGATTACACCGCAGGTCTCAGAAGGGACAGAGCACCATGTCATGTTTGGAGAGACCCTGAGGTACCCCTACAGTACAAACTCCAAAAATGTGACCTCATTTTCTAAACTACACCACTCACATAATTTTTGAGTTTACAAACACGTGACTGTGAAACTGAAAAATTATATTTTTTCCAATAAAATGTCTCTTTATCTTCAGATTTTTAATTTTCAAAAGGGGAAACAGGAAAAAAGCACCCCACAATGCACAATGTATTACCCATTTTCTCCTGAATATGGCAACACCCTATATGTGGTTATAAACTGCTTTTGGAGGGCAGGTTTCACTGAAATAATTTTAAGGCACCATGTCACATTTGAGACCCCCTGAAGTATCCCGACAGTAGAAACTCCCAAAAAGTGACTCCATTTTGGAAACTTCACTACACCCCTTAAATTCCATGGGGGGGGGTGTAAAGTTTGGCAGTTTCATAGAATTTAGAAACACTTGGCTATGAAAATTAAAAAATATGCATTTTACAAGAAAATTCTCATCTCGACTCATGGCAGAAGCGGCCCTGGCTGTGACCCATGTGCCCTGAAAAGAATAATGTTTTTCACTCAATTATATAAACTACAGTCTCGTGAACAATTGTTCGGTGTGCGATACACTAGCCGCAGTCTAGAAAATACGTTGTTATTCTTAGTTATATAAACTACAGTCCAGTGCAAAATTGAGTGGTTTGCGGTGCAATAGCTGGAGTCTAAAGACTACATTTTTTTGCCTCAGATAGTAATTCTACTGTCTACTGAATACGGTTTTGGCCTCAGATATTAACTCGACAGTTTGGTGAATATACAAAATGTTGAACCCAAGGGCTAAGGGTCGAGGACAAGGGCGTTCAAGTGGTGTAGGGGGCAGAGGCCGTGGTCCTGGGCAGGGTGACACTGTACACGCTGATGAGGGAGCAATGGAACGCTGCAGCGTTTCGCTCCCTAGCTTCATCTCGCAACTTACTGGGTCACGTGGTACACCACTATTGAAACCACAACAGTGCAAACAGGTGATGACGTGGATAGCGGACAATATGTCCAGTAATTTATCCACCACCCAGTCTTCCACGCAGTCCACCCACGCTAGCCAAGGGAGTAGACCTCTGTCTCCTCCAGCTCAACCTCCTTCCCCTCAGCCTGCCCCCCCACCGGAAAGTATGGATTCAGATCCTGCATACTCACAGGAACTCTTTTCAGGACCCTACTCAGAGACACAAACCACTGCTCAACAGCAACCTGAGCAGTTGCTCTGTCCCGATGCCCAAAATTTAGAACTTTCACAGTCTGTGGGTGATGAGAGTGTGGACTTAGTGCAAGTAGTGCGTGAAGAGGTGTCGGATGATAATGAGGAGGAGGATGATGATGATGATGAGACACGGTTGTCAGACAGTGACGTTGTTGTCAGGGCAGTAAGTCCGAGGGGGGAGCAGAGTGAGGAATCGGAGGAAGAGCTGGTGGATGATGAGGTGACTGACCCGAGCTGGGTTGGTAATCCAACTCAAGACAGTGCCTCTGAGGGGGAGGCAAGTGCAGCACCAGAACAGGTTGGAAGAGGCAGTGGGGTGGCCAGAGGGAGAATCAGGGCCAGAGCAGGTAGATCAGCAACTGTTTCACGGAGTCAAGCTCTCATGCCGAGGCCTAGATGTTCGCAAGTCTGGAGATTTTTTAAAGAAAGTGAGGATGACCGACGGACTGTGGTGTGCAACCTGTGCCACACCAGGATCAGCAGGGGAGCCACCACTACCAGCCTAACCACTACCAGCATGCGCAGACATATGAGTGCTAAACACCCGACTCCACAACCTCCACCAATGTGTCCCAGCGCAGCGTTCAGCTGTCTTTGCAGCAGACATTTGAGCACAAGCGCAAATACAATTCCAGCCACCCACATGCACAAGCCCTAAACGTCCAGATCTCCAAATTGTTGAGCCTGGAGATGCTGCCCTATAGACTGGTAGAGACTGAGGCTTTCCGCAACCTGATGGCAGTGGCTGTCCCTCGGTACTTGGTCCCCAGCCGCCACTATTTTTCCTGATGTGCCGTCCCAGCCCTACACCAGCATGTGTCAGAGAACATCATCCGTGCCCTGACCAACGCGGTTAGTGATAAGGTCCACCTAACCACGGACACGTGGACAAGTGCTGCCGGGCAGGGACACTATATCTCACTGACGGCACATTGGGTTAACTTGGTGGAGGCTGGGACCGAGTCTAACCCTGGGGCCGCTCATGTACTGCCCACACCGAGGATTGCGGGGCCTACCTCGGTCACGGTTTCTCAGATGTACTATGCCTCTTCCTCCAACCCCTCCTCCTCCTCCGAATTACCATCCGTGGGCACGGCGCCTTCAGTTGGTAGCTCTAGGCGCAGCAGCAGTGCCGTGGGTAAGCGCCAGCAGGCGGTGCTCAAACTGCTGAGCTTAGATGACAAAAGACACACCGCCCAAGAGCTGTTACAGGGCAACACGGCGCAGACCGATCTGTGGCTGGCACCGCTGAACCTCAAGCCAGGCATGGTTGTGTGTGACAACGGGCGTAACCTGGTGGCGGCTCTGTAACTCGGCACACTGACACATGTGCCATGCCTAGCCCATGTGTTCAATCTCATAGTTCAGCAGTTCCTCAAGACATATCCCAATTTGTCAGATTTGCTCACCAAGGTGCGCCGCATCTGTGCACATTTCCGCAAGTCCACCACAGATGCTGCCACTCTCAGGGCAGCGCAGCGCCGCCTACAACTGCCCGCTCACCGACTGTTGTGCGACGTGCCCACGAGATGGAATTCAACATTAAACATGTTATCCAGAGTTTACCAGCAGCGCAGAGCGATTGTAGATTGCCAGATGTCAACTTCCACCAGAACTGGTAGTCAGGTCAGTCAGCTTCCTCAAGTCTACAATGAGGAGTGGACGTGGATGTCTGATATCTGTCAGGTGTTGAGCAACTTTGAGGAGTCAACACAGATGGTCAGCGGCGATGCCGCCATTATCAGCCTCACCATCCCGCTGCTTTGCCTGTTGAAAAACTCACTGCTCAGCATGAAGTCAGAAGCTTTGCGCTTGTCACAGGAGATGGGGGAAGAAGATACGTCGCTTGATAGCCAGAGCACCCTCTGGTCTGTTTCTCAGCGCGTATTGGAGGAGGTTGAGGAGGATGAGGAGGAAGAGGAGGAGAATGTTGGCAAGACAGAAGAGGGTACCAATGCTCAGTCCTTCTTAACTCTTGAGCGTGTATGGGCTGAAGAGGAGGAGGAAATGGAGAGTCAGGCCAGTGAGGAGAGGGAATTCTTGCGTGTTGGGACTCTGGCGCACATGGCAGACTTCATGTTAGGCTGCCTATCCCGTGACCCTCACGTTTGAAAAAATGCTTCTAACACCGATTACTGGGTGTTCACTCTCCTGGACCCACGGTACAGCAGAACTTCCCATCTGACGCCGCTAGCGGCAGAGGCCGTGGTTCTGTGGGCCAAGTAGCGGGGGAGAGGAGGCGAGCAGGCAGCTTGTCCAGCACTGGCAGGGGAACGCTCTCCAAGGCCTTTGCCAGTTTTATGTCACCCCAGCAAGACACTGTCACCTGTCCCCAGTCTAGGCAGAGTAGGGGGGAGCTGTACAGAAATATGGTGAGGGAGTACCTAGCTGACCATACCAACGTCCTGCGTGATCACTCTGCTCCATACAACTACTGGGTTTCAAAGCTGGACACGTGGCCTGAACTGGCGCTGTACGCCTTGGAGGTGCTGGCCTGCCCTGCCGCTAGCGTGTTGTCAGAGCGGGTATTCAGTGCAGCTGGTGGCGTCATCACCAATAAGCGTACACGCCTGTCAACTGACAGCGCTGACGCTTATTAAAATGAACAAAGCCTGGATTTTGCCGGAATTCAAATCTCCTCCGGGGGAAAGCAGCTAAAGAATAAGATTCCTTATGTATCCGATTCCTCTCCTCCTCCACCTCCTCCTTTTCATTGCCAAACTCTGACCCAAAAGGGAATTTTTTAGAGGGCCAACTGGCACTCTTTTAAGACAATGTTTCCGGAGGGCCACCTACAAGCCCTCTCTCCAAACAATTTTTCAGGAGCGTCAACTACAGACAAAAAAAAAAAAAAAATTTTTTTCGGAGGATCGACTTCACACACTCCAAAAAAAAATTTTTTGGAGGCTCACCTACAGCCATTTGACTGCATTCTCAGTCAGACAAAGGCATTGGTGGTGTCACCCCCATGCTGTGTCAGGCTAAATTTTTGGGTGGTTCACCTGCTACTTCAGTCTAACTCGATCACTCTGTTGTCACCGCCGCCATACAGGGCCATGATAAATTTTTATGTGCTTCGCCTGCTCCTGCACTGTAACTCGGTCACTCTGTAGTCATAGCCATACAGGGCCACAATAAATTTTTATGTGCTTTTCCTGCTCCCATACTGTAACTCGGTCACTCTGTAGTCACAGCCATACAGGGCCACAATAAATTTTTATGTGCTTCGCATGCTCCTGCACTGTAACTCGGTCACTCTGTTGTCACAGCCATACAGGGCCACAATAAATTTTTATGTGCTTCGCCTGCTCCTGCACTGTAACTCGGTCACACTGTAGTCACAGCCATACAGGGCCACAATAAATTTTTATGTTTTTCGCCTGCCCCTGCACTGTAACTCGGTCACTCTGTAGTCACAGCCATACAGGGCCACAATAAATTTTTATGTGCTTCGCCTGCTCCTGCATTTTAGTGCTCGCTCATCTCTAGTCAAAACTGATTCAAATTGAGCATTTCAAGTCTCACCCAGTCAGTATTTTGCATCAGTATTTGATCAGTGATGGATCAGAAGAATAAAAATATAAACAGTGATTTGAACACAACCTTACTGCCACTGCTACTGCCCCCCTCTGTAATGGGGCCACTATTGTCACTGTTTCTGCCACTGCTGCTGCCACCCTCTCCACTCTGTCATGGGGCCACTATTAGGTATTGTAAGCGGTGTTTTTCTATGAAAAACAGAATAGGTGCAACATAGGGTAGAATAGTCAGCAAATAGTAAAAAAATAGCTCCAAACAGGAGGCTCACCTTGTTGGGTTGTGCATACAATAGGCACAACGCTAATGAGAGCAAATCGGAGGGTAAGCGGAATCCTCCAAATGCGGTTGGTCTGCAACCAGGGATGCGAGCACTTCCACGCGGGGATGCCTCAAGTACCTATGAAGGCAAATGGTTCCAGTGGAGAAAGAGAGAGATCCCGCGGCAAGGAACCAGCTGGTGGTGTCAACAGTAATTGTTATCTTTATTAGCAGATGGTACAACACTTTTCGGGGGACAAGGACCCCTTCATCAGGTACAGAATGCTGCTACACATACAGGACGATCAAGTGCACACTTAAATAGCTTAAAAAAAACATCAAAAGCAATTTGGGGGTGGGCAGGGGGCGGTTTCAGCTAAGCCCAGATGTGTAGAATACAATGGTTAACAAATACATATAAATATATTAAAATAATTAAAATAATTACATACACAAAGTGGATGGACAAACACAAACATTGGTGGTTCAGAGATGTAATTAGAAATGATTATGAGCGCTGTACATGATTAACCAGAGTGCAGCTGGACCCAAATGTCCCCGGACATCTCTAGGCTGTGTTCGCTATCTAGTGGTCACCGGAGTTGCTATCAGATGCTGGAAAAGCAGGAGGAGTGGTCATGTGACCGGAGGTGCGGTCACATGACCTAGTGTTTTCACGGGAGCAGGATGCTAGAGAGCTAGAATAGATAAAATGTAGGGCCAAGGGGAGAGCGGGACCTCCCTAAAAACAAGCTCTATAGGAGAAAAATAGTCGCAACATTAAAACAGTCAAACATTTTTTGAAAAAAATATTGACGATAAAAGATTATGTTGTTGGTCCAATAGTCTGATTTATAAATGAAATCGTCCTCAAATGCCCCCATAAACAGGTTGGCAAAACTCGGCGTGAAGCGCGTACCCATAGCGGTACCTTTAATCTGGAGGTACATGGTGTCTTCAAACTTGAAGGTGTTGTGGTTAAGGATAAAGTAGATACATCTGAGAATGAAGATCTTTTATTCTTCTGGCATTGAAATGTCATTGTCCTGAAAGCGCTTAGTACAGCGGATGCCTAAATCGTGTTGGATGTTCGAATACAGTGCTGTTACATCCTGGGTTAGCCACTTGTAAGTGCATTTCCATGTGACGCTCTTCAAGAGCTGTATCAGAGTGGTTGAGTCTTTAAGATATGAGGGTAGTTGGATCACATGTTTCTGTAAAAAAATGTCAACATAATGAGTTAGATTACAATTGAGAGAAGAGATTCCCGAAATGATAGGTCGTCCTGGTGGGTTAGAGTTGTCCTTGTGGATTTTTGGCAAATGGTAGAAGGTAGCAATAGCCGGGTCTGAAATGTGGATGAATTCTTATTCCTTATTACTAAGGATATGGGATGCTAAATCAATGAGTGCCTTGAACGCAATTTTGTGTTCTGTCAGAGGGTCATCTTTAGATATAAGCCAATCTATTCGCCGCTTCGTAGATTCTTATCGAATCCTCCATTTTTCCTACTCCGTAGCGAATCCAGATTTATTCAGATTCGCGTCATATTATTAGTAAATGTTCTTAAAATTTTGAACGCTAGCGCTACGTACGCATTCTTCTTGCGCCACCCTCCCGCCCCCAGAAGCGGGAAAATGGTGATACGCCCCCTCAAGAGCAGGAGAGTGGAAAAACCAGCCCGGCCCACCGGGAACTAACTATTTGCACGTATAGGGAGTGAAGACTCCTCCCTCATTATTCCACCTTCCTCTCCAGTTCAAGCCAACAGTGAACAAGATACCACAGCATGGCGAAGCAACTGCGACCAAAGTGGGAGAGATGGTGTTTGGTAGCAAGTTACCCGAACCACCATCCAGTTCAGAGGAGATCACAGTGTCACAATTGGCCAAGAGAACCCCACCGGCTCCTGACTCGATGTTCGCTGTGCCGGCTGGTGCGGCGGCGAAGGCTGGAGCGTCCACTCCACTGCCCAGGAGGAGAATAACAACACCTTCCATGCGGCAGAATCCCATTGTGCCTGAATCAGTGATGGCCCACGCCCAGACCCTATGGGACTACAAAAATGCGGTGGAGGACTGGGTCATCCAAGTACTGGACCATCTGAGGCCAGGAGATCCTACACTGGACCGGTGTAAGGGAACTGTCCTATGGTTTTCTGTGGAGCGAGGCTGTGGCTTCCTTGCGGAGGACTAGGATGGCAAGGAGTACTTTGTGGGCCACAGGTCAGTGAAACGGCGGTACCTGCCCTAACCCCGTCATAGCCTATACGTGTGGGATCAGGTGGAATATACCCCCATGGCATCCCTGAAAGGCCCCTTTTCTGCATTAGCACCAGAAGTTTGGCCGGAAGAACCAGCAGGCCCGGGACGAGTGCGCTGCCTACAAGAGTCAACAGATGGCACCCTCCATTTCAGGGAGAAGCCACAGCTGGAGCCTCTGATCCCTGGATTGCCACCACCATCACAGTCCTTTCAGCTGGGTCAGCTGACATCATCTTTTACTTTCCAGTCCACGGTGATCCAGTACCAACTACCCTGGAAAATGAAGTCAGCAGCAGCCAGGGGAGCTGGCGGTTCTTCCCTGGGTGCAACCATGCCTGAACCGCTGCAGCCAGAAGTCCTTACCCCTGCTGTCCCAGCAGTAGTATCCGGAAAAATGAAGGCACAAGTGGCTGCAGCGCTCACCAGTGTGACCACAACCCAGACAGAAGAAGAGGGCAAAGCTCCACCATGGCAGCCAGCTTGGCCTACAGGAGGCAGGAGCGTCCTCCGATGTCATTCAGTAGCAGTTCCAGTGAGGAGGACTTCAGGTCCCTCATCTGAGGAACCCTTCTACTGGCTAATTTAAAGGACACCTCTGGAGGACCTATGGGAGCCACAACATGGACTGCAGCTGATGGGTGAGAGCTAGTTGGCACTTCTTTTTAGTTTATGTTGTTTTTATTGCCCCCTGTTTGACTCTCACCCAGATGGACATGGCTTGTCAGGACTCCCCCCCCCCCCATTCTGCAGAAAATTCCCAGTTGCGCCTAAGCATGCCTATTTTTCTTTCCCCCCCCCATCTCAGGTTATTTGGGAGCCCGCTTTGCAAAAAGGTTCTCTATTTGCTGCTATTTTACATTATCCATGTGGATTACCTGTTTAGATTACAAAATTACCTCACGTGGAATACAACTGAATTTTGGACTGTGTTCCAGTGTTTTATGCCAAGCAGCCCTGAGGAGAGACTCAAACATATATCTGAGCCTATTATGCTTGCAAATGTGAAATTGATTGCACTAAATTGTTTGTATAATTATGTCTTTGCTGTATTTTAGCATAGCAATAATGTTTTTACAGGTTCAGCAACGTTCAAGCACTTTAGCCCATTGTGTGTATTCTTTTTCAGGTACTGCAATGTGTCCTATTATGCATTTATTGTATAGTGTTTTTAGTAAATTATGCACTTAGCCGGATAGCTAACAGTGAGCATCTTACTTTTCTACCTCATATGGACTGCACGTCGCGGTCTAGCTGCGTGCGTATGACGCAATCGCGAGTCAACAGTACGCTAAGGATTCGTATGCACTTTTTACGCTAATGCTTATGCATTCAGTTCAGTAGCGTACTTTTAACAACGCTTAGACTGTATGGTCATAATTTGTGCAGTAATATTCGTAAAACAACGATTATTTTTTAACGCAAATTCGACCAAATAAATTTGTATTAAGAACGTCGATTATTCGACTAATTTGGTGATTCGTTCATCTCTAGTCATCTTCTAATATTTGGTAATATTCTATGTCAGACAGGATCCTCTTTGATATAATCATCTCTATCTTGTAGCACAATACCGTCTCCTTTGTCGGCACTTTGATTTACTACAGTAGATCCATATTACTCTGTAGGTGCTTAATCGCTGTACTCACCCTTTTCTTGAGGTTATGATTTAAAATGGGTTTCTGATGTATTGTACGAAAATCCTCCATGACTAATTCATAAAATATATCAAATGAAATTTCCCCTGTGGTGAAGGGGATAAAAGTGGGACCATGGTTTCAGATTGGTGGAGATATACTGTATTTCAGATGCAGAAGGCAGAACTTTGTGAATTTAATTATTTTAATATATTTATATGTATTTGATAACCATTGCATTCTACACATCTGGCTGGGCTGAGACCGCCCCCTGCCCACCCCCAAATTGTTTTTGGCGTTTGTTTTAGGCTATTTAAGTGTGCATTTGATGACCTGTATGTGTAGCAGCATTCTGTACCTGATAAAGGGGTCCTTGTCCCTCGAAACGCGTTGTACCATGTGCTAATAAATATTAAAATTCCTGTTGACACCACTGGCTGGTTCCTTGCGCCGTGGGATTTCTCTCTTTCTCCAATGGGGCCACTATTGTCACAACTGACTGGTGCTAAGCGCAATACCAAGCACAGCTGGTATACAATGTATGGCTTTCCGCTTGATAAGCTGCGAGAAGGCAGTGGCGCTCAGAGGAGAGTCAGTGCCTTCCCAAGAAGCTGATTGATTGGGGTCCTGGGTGTCGGACTCTCACAATCAGATACAAAAGACTAGTGTTAAGCAACGCAAAGCATTCTAGGTGGAATTTGGTCTGAAGTTCAGTTAAACTTTGATTCACAATGAATCCAAATCTCCGTACACTTCGTGGTAACGATATGCTGTGCAGGCAGCCAGTCTGCAGATAGCTATTCCCTGTGATGTGAAAGCTCTATAAAATGTTTAATAGAAGAATATTGGAGAGGGAGACTGCAAGGAGAGTGTATTGCCATGTGCATCACGTTCTAGTGTTCAGAGTTAATCCGTTATTTTAGTGATACAGTTACTGTGCCTCAGTATTAAAAGCAGGTGTAATATATCGCTGTGTGCATCATGCTCCATATGCTAGACCCCCTGTATGAGCAGGGGAAGGCAGTTAATTTCTTAATGCTGCAGACAGACAAGTCTACTCCTCGGTGTAACTTCCTCATTAGCCAGTGGCAGCTCATGTGTGACACGTGCTGTTTGACAAATAACCACTTCAAAGAGCTTGTGCAGTCGGCAGAGCTCTGGGATGAATAATGTCATTCGACTCCTTTACATCCTGGAGAGGATCCAGAGAAATCTGATTGGCAAGGGGACAGAAGACATGGTGCTTACATCTTATGGCCATCTAAGCCCTTAGAGAAGGATGAGGACAAGGGGAAAGGCATAAACGCCCATGAATCTTATACACAACTAAGTGATTTATCTGCCCAAGCGACAGGAGCGGAGCAGGAGATGCTGGAGACAATGAAGACAATTCAGATGACCCCTATAGACTATGGCAGTATGCAGTGGAGATCGAGGCAAGGAACCCCTCCGAATCCCTTGCACAAATGGCCAGATGCATGCTTTCTTGTTTGCATAATGACAGCCACATTGTTAAGATTCAGCAGAGGGATGACTACTGACTATCCACTTTATTAAACCCTCGCTACCAGTCAAAAATGGGGAATTTTTTAGACCATCTGAGAGAGATGTAAAAATGGACTACAATATAGACATGCTGTGTAGTCTGGAAGGGGGAGGGCAGGAGCAGCACCAGCTCCTTAAGCAGCCAGTCTGGAGTCTCTGATGAACAGTTTTCTTCAGCCACCTTCTGAAGAAACTGCCCAGCAGCAGTGGGACATGCAGCAGGACCTCCACCAACAGGTGGTGGCCTACTTAGACTGCACCCTTTCACCCATGATCCAAGATCCCCTGAACTACTGAGCATGCAAACTTGAAGCGTGGCTGCAGCTGGCCGAGTTTGCCATGGACACGCTTTCCTGCCCGGCCAGTAGTGTGGCATCATAGCGGGTGTTCAGTGTGTAGGGGGTCATAGTTACCTCTAAGAGAACTCACCTTTCCTCCCTAACTGTTAAGAGGCTAACCTGCAATAGCAATAAATTACAAAAAGAAGGCATTTAAATCACTAAAATAGGAGGATAACATTGAAAAACTATAAGAAAAAAATAGAATATATAAAAGACAAATAAAAGCAGCCAAACTAGAGACCAAGAGATTAATTGCCAAAGATTGTAAAACTAACCGTAAAATGTTCTTCAATTATATAAATGGTAAAAAGTATAAATCTGAAGAGGTCGGCCCTTTACAGAGTAATGAGGGGGTGATTGCAGAGAGCAATGAGGAGAAAACAAAGCTATTAAATATTTCTTTCCACTAAATTCACTTAAGAAAATAAACTGTCAGATGAAATGCAGAATGTAAAAGTAAATTCCCCATTAAAGGTGCCCTGTTTGACCCAAGAAGAAGTACAGCTGCGTCTTAAAAAGATTAAAATAGACAAATTGGCGGAACCAGATGGCATACACCCCCCCGTATCCTAAGAGAATTAAGTAATGTCATAGCCAGACTCTTATTTATGATATTTAAGGACTCTATACTTACAGGGAGTGTTGCACAGGATTGGCACATAGCAAATGTGGTGCCAATATTCAAAAAAGGTCCAAAAACAGAGCCTGGAAACTATAGGATGGTAAGTTTAACATATGTCGTGGGTAAACTGTTTGAAGGTTTTCTAAGAGATGCTATCTTGGAGTACCTCAAAGAAAATAAGCAAATAACGCTGTATCAGCATCGCTTCATGAGGGATCAGTCATGTCAAACTACTTTAATCAGTTTCTATGAGCAGGTTTTCCTACAAGTTGATTCAGAGGAGGGCAAAAAACCCCTGTGAGGTAGAAGCCAATTTTCCCCACTTTAAGGGAAAAAATTCCTTCCCGACTCCAATCAGGCAGTCAGAATAACTCCCTGGATCAACGACCCATCTCTAGTAACTATAACCTGTAATATTATTAACCTCCGGAAATACATCCAGGCCCGTGTTGAACTCTTTTAGTGAACTTACCATCACCACCTCCTCAGGCAGAGAGTTCCATAGTCTCACTGCTCTTACAGTAAAGAATCCTCTTCTATGTTTGTGTACAAACCTTCTTTCCTCCAGAAAAAAATCCAAACTGGGTGAAATTGCAAAAAAAAAAAAAATGCAATTTCACTACAGTTTTATGGGTTTTTTATTTACGGCGTTCGATGTTCATTAAAACTGACCAGTTACTTTCATTTTACTGGTCAGTACGAATCCGGCGATACCCAATATGTATAGTTTTTCTTGCGTTTTGTTTTTTCTTTTTTTGTCATATCTTGACTCTAACTTTTTGGTACTTATGTGTATGGAGCTGTATGGGGGCTCAATTTTTGCAGGGAAATCTGAACTTTCTATTGATACCATTCTGGGGTGTGTATGACTTTTTGATCGCTTTTTATTTAATTTTTTTTAAAAAAGCGACAAAAAATGGCGAACATTTTGACGCTTTTTTCCGTTTCGCTGTTTTCCGTACGGGAAAGAAATGTTTATATTTTTATAATATGGGAGTTTTCACACGTGGCGATACCGATATGTATTTTTTTACTACTTTTATTTTCGGAAAAGGGGGGTGATTTTAACTTATGTTTTTTTAATTTTTTTTTTAAACTTTATTTATTTAATTTTTTTACACTTTTTATAGTTCCCATAGGGAACTATTACAAGCAATTGTCTGATTGCTTATATCATAGACTCCAATGCATTAGCATTGGAGTCTATGATGATTTTAATGCTTTCCTATGGAGCCCTATTACACAGAAGGGCTCCATAGGAAAGTCTATGCAGCAGCCTCCTGTCATTGACTATGACAGGGGCTGCTGCATACATACTCCGGTTCCCCCGATCGCCATGCGGGGGAGCCGGAGTAACACCGGAAGCGCTCGCTTCCGTGGTTTTAAGCCCTCAGATGCCGTGGTCAGGATTGATTGTATAAATCAGCAGTTCACCCGCGGCCATGACACCCGCTCCGTTCAGGAGCGGGTGCTATCTTTAAACAGGGGGTTAAACCTCATCTGCCACTTCTCTGCCCAAGCCTCCAGTCTATCCAGATCCATCTGTAGCAGTGTACTGTCCTCTTCAGTGTTAATTACTTTACACAATTTAGTGTCATCTGCAAAAATTGTATATTTTACTGTGCAAGCTTTCTACAAGATCATTAATAAATATATTAGAGAATAGGGCCCAATACTGACCCCTGTGGTACCCAACTAGTGACAGTGACCCAATCTGAGTATGTACCGTTAATAACCACCCGCTGTTTTCTATCACTGAGCTAGTTACTTACCCACATACAGACATTTTCGCCCAGTCCAAGCATTCTCATTTTATATACTAACCTTTTATGTGGTACCGTGTCAAATGCTTTGGAGAAGTCCAGATATATGACATCCATTGATTCGCAGCAGTCAAGTCTAGAACTTACCTCCTCATAGAAACTGATTAAATTGGTTTGACATGACCATAGATGCATAGATGCCCGTGATGAGAACATAGTCCTGCCACTTTACAAATCACTACACAGACCACACATGGAGTATTGTGTACACTTCTGGGCTCCTGTGAACAAGGCAGACATAGCAGAGCTAGAGAAGGTTCAGAGGAGGGCAACTAAAGTAATTACTGGAATGGGTGGTCTACAGTACCCTGAAAGATTATCAAAATTAGGGTTATTCAATTTAGAATAACTATGTATAAATATATCAGGGGTCAGTACAGAGATCTGTCTCATCATCTATTTATCCCCAGGACTGTGACCGCGATGAGGGGACATCCTATGTGTCTGGAGGAAAGAAGGCTTGTACACAAACATAGAAGAGGATTCTTTATGGTAAGAACAATGAGACTATTTAACTCTCTGCCTGAGGAGGGCAGCACTACACAATCTTATTTTTCTGGCTCACCAGCCTGTCAGACAGGAAGCCACCAAAAATGTCTCCTTGTAGTGAAGTTCATGCACGCATGCAAAATACATTCTTGTGAGCTTAGTTCTGGCCAGCATAAGGCCGGGTCAGAGATAAAACAGTGATTTTTGTGGCAAAAAACATGCTCTTTTGGATGAGATAATTTAAAAAAAAGATTAACATTTACACATTTGAGATATTTCCACTCCAATAGTAGCAAACATTGGCAAAAATATGAAATGTCATTTCTTTGTCTAATCATATCTTGTCTTCAAGTATGTTGGAAAGCTTGTGTATGTGACCTTAAGACATATTGCATGGGCCATAAGTCCTGGCAAAATTACAGCCTCTGTGGGCAGTCAAAGTAGGCCCTTAATATGTCAATTTTTGGGCCTATTTTGATGGCATGTAAAGCCTTCTTAAGGCACCAAACTTTGCAAGGAGACTTAGCCTAAGTAGTTTTACTGACTTGCAAAATTTCAGACTCCTAGCTTAACTACTTAAGATACTGTGCCTTGGGAAAGTTGCCACTTTGGGTTATGCAGCAAGCAGTGCATTACAACTAGAAACTGGGATCTTTTAATTCCTTTTCCCATTCACCCTAATAGAGATCTACTAGGGGGAATGGTATTATGCCGCGTACCCTGCTGCGCTGTGCTTTGTGCACAGGGCAGCATGGAGCTTACCATGGCAGATATAGAAAGCTTCAGAAGTGTCCAGGCTGCCATGGTGACCAATCGGAGCCTTGTGATTTCACTGTGGGGGCTCCGACCAGAAGGCAGAGGGAGCTGCTTCTATCTGCCTTACCTCACAGAAGCCACATTTGGTGTTGATAGTGGATCTTAGGGGTTAAGTGATGTACGATACAGCTGGCACCCACCACAAATGGAATGGGCTTCATAACGAATTAATTCAGAACAATTCAAATCTCTTGGCTAACTTTGGCAAAGTTGGCAAATCTATTTTTTCAAAAGTTATAGTCTCTAATAATGACTTATCCAGAGGATATTATCCACAATAAAGTCTAGAGGATAGGGCATCAGTTATAGTCTTGGAAAACCCCTTTATTGTCATTTAAAAACATGGAATACCAATCGAAAGGTGAAAATTCTTTGGTGACTTTTTGAAGATTTTATTGTCATACAGTTCAGTTTTATATGCTTTTATTCAGTAAACGCAATATTAAAAGGAAAGTAATGGTTACACACAGTGAGGGACATTTATCAAGACTGGCATTCCCATATCCCTCTGTGCTGAAGTGAAATGTGCCTAATTTATTAAGAGGCAGATGCACCAGTCTACACCATGTCTACACCAGTCTCTGGTATAAGTTATAGTAAATATGGCGGACAGTACTAAGCACTGTCCCTCCTATTAAGTCCCACCCTTTTCTCACCACTTTAGAAAAGTGTCGAGAAGCTTCAAAAGTCACAAATTATAGTGCACATATGTCTTCTTTTCTTGAATTATGGCATTAACAATTTTGCTACCAGTGCCATACATACAGTTGGCGTCATGGCTGGTGGTTCCCCGCTGTTTCAAACAACAGAGACCCATGGGTAATTACTGTGACCGGCAGAAATGTCGATCGCGGTAATTAAAGCCTTTAGGTGCCATGACCACTGAGATCACGGCACGGCGAAAAACTCAGAAGCTCACTCTTCTGGACTTTTTACCAGCATCCTCTGCAGCCAGTGAGTCTTGCTGAAGAGAGGGCAATAAAGATGCAATTCTTATTTTGGCCACCAGGTGGCAGGCCAACATAAGAAACAAGCAATTCTGAGTAATAAATGGATTTAAAAAATCCATGATTGTTCCGAATTAAAAAAAAAAAAAAAATGATTTTGTACACTCAAATACAAGCTTAAAATCATAATAAAAGGTAAAAAAACTGTTAAAAAATATCTAAAAATGTAAAAGTTGAAATCACCCCCTTTCTGTATAATAAAATAATAAATACATAAATAACAAAAAATATAAACATCATGGGTATCACTGCAACCAAAATAGCCCGTTCTATTAAAACAGAAATTTTTTTTCCAATACTGCAAATGGCATAACAGAAAAAAGGGTCAAAATGGCCAATTTGTAAATTTTTTCATTGCTTCTCTTACCCTGAAAAAAAATTAATAAAATTTAGTGAAAAAGTCACAAACACTCCAAAATGGTATCAATAAAAACTACAGATTGTCCTGCAAAAACTGAGCTTCCAAACAGCTCAGTAGATATAACTATAAACAAGTTCAGAATATGGTGATGTAAAAAAATAAAATTTCTCAAAGTTTAAATTTATTTTTACACCATTTAGACATAAAAAACCTATACATATGTGGTATCTTTGTAATCATACTGACCTAGAGAATGAAGGGCATGGGTCATTTTTGCCGCAAACGGAACGCAGTGGAAACAAAACCCATAAAATGGTTGAGGAATTGCGTTTTTTTCCCAATTCCACCCCATTTGGATTTTTTCCCTGCTTCCCACTACATTGTATGACATAATAAATGGTTACATTAGAAATTACAAGTTGTCCCACAAAAAAAGCCCCCATACAACTATATGAACAGAAAAATTAAAAAAAGTTATAGCTCAAAGAAGATAGGGAAGAAAATAGAGTTGTGCGAACGTGCTCGTAACAAGCGCTGTACTGCTCGGATCCCCTGCGCTTGAATGGCCGCAGCCATCCGGATCCGTCCTCCTCACCCGACTGCAAGTCAGTGGGGACAGATCCGTTTGGTATGACACACTCGTGTGTCATACCAAACGGATCCGCCCCCATTGACTTACAGTCAGGTGAGGACGGATCCGGATGCCTGCGGCCATTCAAGCGCAGGGGATCCGAGCAGTATAGTGCTCGTTACGAGCACGTTCGCTCAACTCTAGAAGAAAAATGAAAATGCAAAAACGGAAAAAACCTCCAGTATCTAAAGGGATGTCATATTTTTTTCTTTTCTTTTAAAATATATTTTTCTAATGTGTAGGGATAGTGATAGGGAATGTTTTGTAATATATTTTATTTAGTGAATTTCTATCTTTCTATGACAATAATTGCTCTGAAGTTACCCCTTAGCAGTGCTCTCTCTAAATGAGCATTTTTAGGGAAATTCTGTCTTCACACTTGGCTCAGTACAGTACTGTGAACATGCTACAACTCACTGCTGCTGGCCTCATTGCCTCCCTCCAATATACAGTGCATTTGGAGTCTACAGACCCTTTCACTTTCTTCACATTTTGTGATGTTGTGGCCTTGTACTAAAATTAAAAAAGTTCAAATTTTTCCCACATCATTCTGCACCCAATACCCCACAATGAGAAATGTGATTGTGAAAACACAGGGGCACATTTATTAAGGCCTGTGTTTTAAAGACTGATCTTAATAAAGCCCTGCATTGTTGATGGATCCACAGAAGTTATATAGAGTCCAGAATTTCCACCAACAGCTCTAAATGTAAGACAGCATCCTATTGGCCTGTCACCACCCCTGCCCAAGCCAGGTCCACTTTTGAGACTGGCAGGAGTAGAGAAAAGTTGCAGATTGCGGCACAAAGGACCTTTATGCTGCAATCTGCACCAGAATATGCCTATTATAGGCATAGCTTTGTTTAATAAATGACCCCCAGAATAATTGAAATCTTTTCTAATTTATTAAAACGTAAAAAACTAAATATTGGTAGATCATAGAGGAGGGAGACAGTGAGGGCAGTAGCAGTGAGCTGCAGTTTCCTCACAGTTTAGTACTACACTGTGCTGAACTGAGATGTCAGACTTTCCTTAGCAATGGTCATTTAGAGAGAGCTGTAAAGGGGCAACTTCAGAGCGATTTGTCTCATAGAAATGTAAAAATTAATAAATAAAAAATACTAGATATAAATTATAGTTACACTTTAACATTTATTTTTCCCCTTCTTTTTACCACCATTTACTATTTCGTTTTGATTAAGTAAAAACAAAAAAAACTGATTTAATTTATTTTAATTTGAGAAGTCACATTGAGAAGTTCTAAACCTAGTATCTGACCATAGCTCTGGGAGAAACAGATATGCTATCTGGGATTATGACCTTTTACATCAAAATGCACAAGATTCACATCTTCCCTTTCTATGGAACTGTATTTGACCTAAATCAAGCCAGTGGAAGGATTACGTCATGGGACAGATCAATCAATTACATTTGGACTAGAGTAACATTCTATAGAAAAAATGATGACTTCAGGCCATAGGCCCTGATTTATCATACCATCACTCCAGAATTCTGGCATCAAAAAGTCGCAAGATAGGGCTTTTGCGACTTTTTTGCACTCCCGTGCGCAAAATCTATGCGATTGTGCAAAATATTGCGACTTTTTGCATGTGTACACCACTCACTCCAGTTTTGTAATATGGGTGGAAAAGTGGGTGTGGTTAGCTATGTTAATGAGTTTCACTCCAGATTTATCATTGCAACTATTTAAAAAAGTCACAAAATAGTCGCAATCTCACTCCAGGAGGAGGGTGGAGTAGGAAAAGTGGAGTAGCTTTTCTAGACAGAAGTGTTAGGTTTAAGGACAAGCCACATTTATCAAACAACCTGTGACATTTGATAAATGTGGCACAAAGTACTCCAACACAGACTGAAGCAAAACTGACTTCAAATATTCTCCTAATGATAAATAATGTTTACCTATGTAAAGATAGTGAATAAGGATTTTAAAAGAGTTGGGTGTTTAAGCTCACTTTTTTTGGAATGAAAAGCTTTTAGTATTTCCTTGATTCCATCACTAGACTTTACTTTCTTCTGTTGTGAAGGTATTAAAGAATCAAAGAAAGCAAGGTTTCCTTTAATGTAATTAGCAGGGAAGTTCAACTGAGCATTTATCAAATTAGAATCATTATCTGCAGTTCTTTTTTTGCTTGTTCTTGTGCATTTTAGTGACTTATCCATATTGGGTACATTTGATGGCTTGCTTAGGGGTGTTAAAGAGGAAGTGAAAGTTCAATTTTGAGTTTAATTCTGTCTCTTATCAATTTACAAAATGTACCGTATTTTCATATATTGTGCAATTTCCGATATATTATTCAACTTCCATACATTGCAAATGTGAATCAACATTCTGTTTGCTTTGTGTGTAAAACTTATTTCAAATTGGTACTGGGTAAAGGAACATGTTTGATAAAAGTCTGGTCCAGCCATGTGTCAGTGTTTTTTTTTCAATATGAACATTATAATTTTAAGACATTTTTGCATGACAATGTCTTTTGTAACAGTGACTGCACAGCCCAGAATTGGAAAAAAACAGCAAAACAATTAAGGTATAATATTAGTTGTCTTTTTGGTTTTGTTCTGAGGAGGGTGTTTGTAAGAAAGCATTTGCCAGATATAAAGTAGAAATAGCAAACATACAGTATATTTTTTGTGGGAAAATTGCTCAATCACAATCAGTGGGGACCATTAATTGCAAATGAGTTTAAATGCTTAAGGCCTCGTTCACATTTCCATGTCAGTGTCACGTCCATAAAAAAAGCGTATGTGTTTCATCTGTGAAGCTGTCCGTGAGGGATCCGTGGTTGGTCCATGTGTCCGTTTTTACCATCCAAGTGTCATCCGTAATTCACTGACGTTGCTCAGCTGAAAATTAACTTTTTAAAGAATCTCCTATTAGCCATCAGTGAAAGACGGACGCAACGCGACTATGGGTCCGTGATTTTCACTGACCCATAGACTTCAATGGGCGTGCTTGGTCCGCATCACGGATCAAAGTAGTGCATGTCCCCATGATTTTTTACTGACCCACGCTCACATTTAAATCAATGGGTGCGTGTGTTGTCAGCAAATAATGTGGACAGCACACGTCAGTGACAAACGAAAATGTGAACAAGGCCTAAGTCTGGGAAATGCATCTTTTATTTCACATAAAAAGCATATGTTGTGAAATTCCTCTTTCCTTGTTAAAATAGTTTTTTAGCAAATAACCATGTGCAAATGGAATGGTGGAATAGCATTTGTTCAACCCATTCATTTTGCATACGGCCATGTGAAATATAGGTCCTTTGCTTTTAACATGGGTCCATAGAACAGACAGTGACTGGGATCGAAGACTGTTCATTGAAAATAATTTTTAACTGCATTACCATGCTGCAATTAATGATGCTTTATGGTGATGCTAGAACATTAGAACCCTATACTTTTAAAGTTTGTTGGCAGTTAAAGGGGTTCTCCAGGATTTTCATATTGAAGGCCTATACTTAACAAAGAGGGAAGTCTCCTCCATGTCTGCAGAGAAAGAAGACGCGTGCTTTCTAGTCCATCCCTATGTTGACGTATAGCCGGTAAGCTGCTGGATAAGTTGTATTTCTGGCTATCAGCAGCCATAAGAACACTGTTAGAACAGTTCTGATCCTGTTACATGGAGTTATAATGTGTCATTGTGTAATTGTGCAGCTTGGCCTAGCCATATGGTCAGTTATTATGGCTCTATACTGTATTTGTATTGCCATATACTGCTCATATTTTATTAGAAGCTGTTATCTTTCCTGTTTCTCTACTGCTGAGCTTAATGTTGGTGCAATTCATGACTGCACTTTATGTAATGCTGTAGTTTAATAGCATCTTCCTCAGTTTCACCCTAATCCTACATCCTGTTAATAATGCAACAGACTTCCACCTAGTCTCTTATTGGCTAGTAGGAAGGTTATTAACTGCCAGTTGAGCTCCACATAGACCCCAGGGGTACATAAACTGGGCGCATGAGCACCACAGCCTCCTTGCAGCTTACCAAGCACAGTGTCATCCATAGTGGCTTTGCTTAATATTCCAGCTTAGCCCTATTTCTTTAAATGGAACCGAGTTGCATATAGGCCATGTGACAGATGAATGTAACATCACATAGCCTAGGAAGAGGCCTAAGCGCTCACAAAGTGCAGAAGCTTCTTCATACCGATGATTGGCAGGCCCGCCAATCTGATATTGATGACCCATCCAGAGGATATGCCATCAGTTTTAAAATCCCAGACAACCCCATTAATTCCGGTTTATACTAGGTGATGTGCTGACATAAACCAAGGCATTTTTATATGGCTTGGAATATGCATTCACCAATCAAACAAGTGTTTGTTTGTTGTGACATTAATAGCATAATCACATGGAGCAATAATTGGAAACAAGCATTGGTACAAAGTATCAATATAAACATTTTTTATGATCCTCCACCCAAAGTAAAAGTGGTAAAAATTATTGGTCTACATGTGGGCATGCATTTTCCAGTTACAATCAATCATGACCAGAAATGATGAAAAAGTGTTGCTGAAAAGTGTTTACCTTGTAAAGGCCCTTTTACATGGACTGATTATTGAGAATACATGGACTGATTCTCAGAAATTAAAGTTCTGAAAAACAATAATTGCTTAGTCTTTAGGGCTCATGCACACGAACATATTTTCTTTCCGTGTCCGTTCCTTTTTTTTGCGGACCGTATGCGGAACCATTCATTTCAATGGGTCCGCAAAAAAAAAAAAAAAAAAAAAAAAAAAAGGTACTCAGTGTGCATTTAGTTTCCGTATGTCTGTATTTTCGTTCCACAAAAAAATAGAACATGTCCTATTATTGTCCGCATTACGGACTATTAGGGGCCAGCTGTTCCTTTCCGCAAAATACAGAATGCACACGGATGTCAACCGTATTTTCTGCGGATCCGTTTTTGCGGATCTGTTTTTTCATACATTCGTGTGCATGAGCCCGTAAATGAATCTTAGGATGCATTTAAAATGGCCAGTTTTTGTCCCGAACCACAAGGCATAAGGCATGCAGTTAATTTGACTTGTGTCTATCTGGTTTAATATGTATATAAGGTAATGTGTTTATGACAAATAGTTTTTTGCTGCCGTTTTTAAAATGGAATCACACAGCAAACAAGCATATGTTAGATTATTGGGGGAAGATGCCATGATTTCTTGGGGCAGTGGTCTGAAACAATTCTTTGTTGGTCTTAAAGGGGTTGTGTCACTTCAGCAAATTGTATTTATCATGTAGAAAAAGTTAATATGAGGCACTTACTAATGTATTGTGATTGACACTATAGGAAAAAGTGCACTTCTGCGGTGCCTTCCAACTGATAGGCCAGTACTTTTTCTTATAGTGTGCAAGCACGGCCACTGCTTCTAGATTGCAGAAGCAAAGGAGGTAATATGGATAGTCACAATACATTAATAAGTGTCTTGTATTAACTTTCTCTACTTGAAAAATGCCATTTGCTGAAGTAACCCAACCTCTTTAAGAAATGGCTCATGGAAAAGGATAATAATAACAATAATAATATTTATATAGGGCCAACATATTATATACTGCAGCACTTTATAGTCAGAGGTGTGCAAACAAAATCAGACATTACAGGGTAACAAACTAGTGAACGATTAAAATTGAGGAGTGAGGGCCCTGCTTATGAGAACTTACAATCTATGAGGGAAAAATGGATTGTACAAAAAGGTAAAAAGTGCTTGCTTAGTACAATGGTTCGGGCAGCTTAACAAAATATGGAAGTACACTGTGCTGTCCGCATTCGTTGATCCGTACCGCGGCCCCGCTAAAAAAAATAGAACATGTCCTATTCTTGTACGCAATTGCGGACAAGAATAGGCATTTCTATGATAGCTGCGGCATGTGGGGTCCACAAATTACGGAACACTCATGGGCCGGTATGAGTGTTTTGCGGATCCGCAAACACTACGGTCACAGTAATTACATCCCCCCTAATTTATCATGTATTTTCATATATATGCCTCAAAACCAAGGCATTTATTATCTATTTTTATGGACCATATCCTCTACATTAAGTATTTAACAGAATGGTCATCCAGTATACTATATTTTATGGGAATGCTGGTCACCTCTGGCAGTTGTTATGTGACCCAGCGACTCACTCTGAGGCTCTCCCAGCCGACTACAGCGCCTTCATTTAGTACTCCACTTTAGTAGCGTCCTGTTGTTATGATAGCGGACACTTGATCGCACTCCTGTAATCATGTGACTCCCTTACTTTATGAATCGGCGTTCTCGGCATTGCGTTGCCAGGACTACGGTCACGTGATCTCGCTAGTGTGGTCACGTGACCCACTATTTAAATATAGCGATTCTTCATTTAAATACAGTGATTCTTCATTTTAATAAAACCTTTTAATGTACTATAAAACTGGAATGATCCTTATTTGGATGTATTATGTTTACATTAGGATCTTGATTGTAAGTGATCTTAATTGTTATAATACAGATATAATGTTTTCAATGTATATATGTATGTAAAGGGGGCATTCCTATGTGCTGGGGACCACCCCCCATGCGGTTTTTGGGTGTTTTCTTTTTGTCTATTTATATCTGATAAGTGTCACCACTCTGTATACCTGAAGAACGGGGCTTTAGTACCCCTGAAACGCATTGTTTGATATCAACTTTATATCTAATAAAAAGAAGATTCTTATATATTTAAATTCCATTGGCATGGGATTCTTTGCACCTGAAAGAGGAGACACCGTTTTACTACAGTAATACATTAGCTCATTGCCGAATGGCAAGCATGTAAACAGTGAGAAAAACATTGTAATTGTAATTAGTTTGAGGTAGGCACACTCTTAATCAGGATTGTATAGGAAAATCACCTTTTATTTGAAATGTAAAAAAAAAAAAAAAAAAAAAAAAAAAAAAAAAGGTACTCCTTTAATAGGTCAAATAGATATCAATATAGCCCATTAAAAATAATAATAATAATAATAATAATAATAGTAGTAATAGATAAGAATAATAACAAATATAATGAATAATAAAAAATATAAAAAAGAGTAATCACAGGATAGTGTATAAATTACTCAAATATATAATAATAATCCCAGGATAATATAATAAAATACGCAAATATAAGTAGAGATCTATGAGATATATATCCAGAGTCATTTAGCGGCATATATCAATAGTACTTTAGCAGCAAAAAATAAGGAGGAGTTCTCTTAACAGCATTTGAGTCCATTGAATAGCAGATAACAATATTCCTTTGGCCGTAAATATAGCAGATATAGCAGCAAGGTTGTCCTAATACCGCATAATTAGCAGCCCATATGGTAATAGGTAATCTTAAATAACAGTCAATGTAATAGGTGTTAGATATTAGTAGCAGTAATAATCTTAATAATTGTCACTGTAACTGCTCAGTGAATAAAAGTGGGCTTTAGTAATGTCCTTTGTTATCTATAAATAAAAATGTTCTCCAGTCGCACTGGGTACTTTACCCTTCCTTGGTTCTCGGTGTCTCCCTATTCGGCTGTTCCGTTAGTTTCTCCTTAGTTGTGCGCGCCTGCAGTGCGTGCTCTTTTGTTGGCGTCCCAAGTGGTACGCTGCTTTGAAATTAGAGCGGGAAATTCCGTACTGCTTTCTGTACGCCGTTCAATTGTATATAGGCTCACTATGGCCCGTGATTTGCGCCTCCCTCCGGGTTCCGCTCCCGTCTCTCTTTTGGAGATAGACAGATTATTTTACGTTCTTCCAGACCAGATTTCCTGCATTAATCACTCTGTAAGAGACAGCTCAATGATATCCTAACTTTCATTAGTATGTTTAAAATGTGTTAAAGTTAAATGCATATCTGTTCCTGTATTTCTGTGATTCTGGTCCTTTAAGACAGCAGCCATTGTACTGAGATGCTGGAGTGACACGCCCCCAATGAGGTCATCCTGCCAGTTTGCAGAGAGAGAAGAGAAGCAGGAAGAGAAGAGACAAGGAGCTGCAGCCATCTTGGCAAGAGAAAGACAGGTGTCTGTGCTGTGTTAAAAGCGTGTAGAGGCATCAGAGAACACTCCTGTGCAACTAAGCTGTATGTACTTCAGTCCAGAGGCGGACAGAGTGTAAAGAGACAAGCACATTTAGTGGAGCCACGCTGAGGCTGACATTGTGGCTGTGTATATTGCACCAAAACTAGAGACTCGCAGTGCTGTTGAGTACCGGACAGTCACTGCAAAACCCCAACTTACATCACCTCCCAGTGTATGGATACTGCTGGACTGTCAGTTTGCTCAGTGATATCTGCTGCTGGACATTGCATCCATTTGGTTCCCCGGCCTGCTGAGGATTTGATTGCTTCAGAGAACGCCATCACCGTGAGAAGAGGACACTTCGCTATCAACGAAAGGGCCCCACCGCGCGCTTCTACGGACTGTAAGCGGTCCACCTGGACCACTGGGAAAAAGGGGGGTGCGCACCCAAAAGTGAAGTTAGGGTCAGTTAGGGATAGTTCGGAGGGAAATTGTTCGCTCAGCGTCCGTGTTTCAGAAGTGGACGTAGTAAACGTGGAATCTATTGCAGAATCTGTCTTGAATTGTTCATATTACACTGTGTACATTGCTTGTTTTTCCCCTTGTTCTTTTACCTTTATCTTGCCTTTATTAATCTATAGTAAATGCATTGTTCTTAAACTTAAACACCAAGTGTGCGTTCTTTCTGGTTGCGGAACAACCGCCTGCCTTGCTCTCGGTTTACAACTCCCAAATGCATTTTGGGGTCATTATACTTGTATGAGTGCTGCATTATCTTCACACAACTGATCAGCAGTCTTAAAGCAAAACTAGGAAAATAGCTAAGCCAGCCTCATATCTGCAACTCTTTCAGGACAAAAAGCAGATAGAAACTGCTTTTCCAGTTGCAAGACCCATGGGGGACCTCTGGGTGGGTACTATTTCTCTTATGGAGACCAGTTAATATTTGTGATGACTATTGTAGGCTATAATATATGCAAATGATCATGTCTATTATCTGCTGGCATCAGATAGGCTTAGGAAAGCTAATCTGAATATCTTTCCCCAGAAACCCAGAGAAGCATTGCATGGTCTACAATACTGTGCTCATGTATTCCGCATGCTAGACGCTTTCCATCTCTCCATAATTAGAAACATGGCTCCAATTTGCCCTTACAGTCTGAACTTTTTAAGAAATTTATAACAAATTCCTAACTGGAAGAATTGATTTACTTTTCCTTAATCCTCATGTTTTGACCATAAAGAATGCCACTCTTGTCCATTATATTGCAGTTCATTCCATTTGAAATGATAGGATTTTCAGAATTTCTGAAAATCTTA
Organism: Rhinella marina; assembly: GCA_900303285.1. Classification (NCBI taxonomy): domain Eukaryota; kingdom Metazoa; phylum Chordata; class Amphibia; order Anura; family Bufonidae; genus Rhinella; species Rhinella marina. The sequence continues at coordinate 57,758 of ONZH01000371.1, forward strand.
TAACGTCTATCACTTTCTAATTTTTCATACCTGCAAAATGCCTAAAATAGAGCCATCTTTGTATTTTAAGTGTTTGTTCTTATGTTGCTTTTTAAGCCAACAATGAAGTTGCTCTATATTACAATTATCAATTTATGTGGAAAAGTAATTTATGCATTAGATTTCAGCAGCTAATATTTCTGTGTCTATATTGTTAAATAATAAATTAAATATAGCCCATAATATTTTAAAGCAATAAAAAGATATTTTCTTATTAATAGATATACATCGTACAGAAAGTGACTGTTTCCAAATGTACATTGAATTATTTACACCTTCAAGGCAGTTGATTGAACAGCAGCATTAGTCAATTAGTGGATTAAAAAAATGGTATGAATCCAATTTAGCACAGAACTCTGCATTTGCTCTACTTTTTTTCTTTTTAGATTTTCACCCTGACAGTGACAAATTACTCGACTGCTGGCTGAGATTGGAAATTAAAAGCATTTAGAATTTCTCATGCATTTATGCTAATGAGAACCTCTGATATGATTTGCATGCAAAAGAGTGTAATCTGAAAGCTCATCAGTTTCATTTTGCTGTTGTTTTCATGTACTGGGATTTTTCTTAATAAAAGTGATGTTGTTTTTAATAGAGTGAAAGTATTTTTCCCTCAGAAGTCCTTTAGCAAATGCTTTGCAATTTTATGTATTTCATGTATTTAATTGGTGTGTTCAGCTTTTTAAAAGTAGTAATCAGTTATCTCCTTGTAGTTTAGGAGATATAATGCGGCTTTGTTAGATATATTTTATTAGGAAGCTATACTTTGATAAACTAGCATCGACAATTTAAAGATAATTTAATGATATTGTACTAATATTGAATTTATATATTCTGTAGTATTTTAGAGAAAACTAACTGAATCACAATCCTTTTTTCAATTCTTTATTAAACTATTTCTTATATTACAAAATCTTTTAAAAATACATTCACAGTCATTGCATATCCATTATATTTTCCATTAATTTACCCGTATCTCCCCCCACACTCACTCCAGCATCTCTTGCATAGAGGGAGGGACCATACCACCTCCTCGTTGATATCTTACCAATTGGCACTTGTTTCACCAAGGTCGACAAATGTTGATATACCTTTGTATTTCTTGATCCCCATATCAATATAATCCTTTTAGATAAACTCCCCATTTTACCTTGACTTTCCTATAAGATTTTACTTTTCCTCCAGTCTGATAACCAGTTATTTATAATCTCAATATACCGTATGTAGCAGATTATCCTCAAACATAGACATATTTAGGATCTCCTGCTTAAGCCAATTACATAAGATGGACTTTTTCACTGCCAAATAAATTGCATTTATCATTGACAGTGTACTCTAGGGCATCTTATGTCATGTGTAATGAAACAAACGTGACCATACATTTGCTTCCACCCTAATGCCGACAACCCTGCTTGTAAAGTTGATTAACACAATCTTTAAAGGGCATCTATTAGCAGATTTTTACCTATGAATCTGGCTGACCGGCTGTATGTGTGCTTAACAGCTGAAGGAATCTGTGTTAGTCCCACGTTTATATGTGTCCACATTTCTGAGAAAAATGTTTTAATATATGCAAATGAGCATGAAAGATTGTAGATGTTGTGCTATCCTCTGTGAAGGAACTAGGCTATTTGTTTCTACAACAGATAATATTTTTGATAAGCCTTTAGAAAAAAAATTGAGAATATTGTCACCAGTGTGTCTACTATTTCAAAATTGTACAAATAAAATGCAACAGCACTCTGCAAACCAAATAAAGTGCAAAAATGTTATAGTAATATAAGATGTTTTGATGCTAATGCTGCGCTTGTTTAGTAAATTAGAGATTCTTGGCAAATATATTTTGATCAAAATTATCTGAGCCCGTCTGCCACACGTCAAGGCGATCTCTGTAAGAAGGGAACCTAACACTATTTCCTACCTGTTATGTGCCATAATGACCTCCGTATAATGCAGGGGGTGTTGGTTCCACATGCATGCTGGGTCCACTCTGCCTTTTGCCATTTCTGGTGCTTCAAAGGCCTCCACTAAATCCAGGGATGCAGGTACCAACATGCATGCCGAGCCCACTCTATACCTCTATACTAAAAGCAGACTACGGCTTTATACTTACACTGATTAAAATCAGCCTATGGGGCAGACAGGCTGGTCAGGAGTGCATGACTAAATGGAGTAGCCACACCTCCAGTACAAACTACAAAGAAAAATAATAGGTACATTATCAGGTAGGAAATAGTTAGGTTTCCGTTTTACAGAGATCGCCTTGACGTGTGGCAGACGGGCTCAGATAATTTTGTACAAAATATATTTGCCAAGAATCTCTAATTTACTAAACAAGCGCAGCATTAGCATCAAAACATCTTATATTACTATCACATTTTTGTACTTTATTTGGTTTGCAGAGTGCTGTTGCATTGCATTTGTTTTCTTTTCTTTGTGTATCTAGTCATAGCAACGAGCACCTGCGCACTGGGATCTGCTGACTGACCCCCCCTTTTTTTCTTTGTAGTTTGTACTGGAGGTGTGGCTACTCCATTTAGTCATGCACTCCTGACCAGCCTGTCTGCCCCATAGGCTGATTTCAATCAGTGTAAGTATAAAGCCGTAGTCTGCTCTTAGTATAGAGGTATAGAGTGGGCTTGGCATGCATGTTGGTACCTGCATCCCTGGATTTAGTGGAGGCCTTTGAAGCACCAGAAATGGCAAAAGGCAGAGTGGACCCAGCATGCCTGTGGAACCAACACCCCCTGAATTATACGGAGGCCATTATGGCACATAATAGGTAGGAAATAGTGTTAGGTTCCCGTCTTACAGAGATCGCTTTGACGTGTGGCAGACGGGCTCGGATAATTTTGTACAAAGTATATTTGCCAAGAATCTCTAATTTACTAAACAAGCGTAGCATTAGCATCAAAACATCTAATATTACTATGGCATTTTTGTACTTTATTTGGTTTGCAGAGTGCTGTTGCATTGTATTTGGTTTATTTTCTTTGTGTATCTAGCCATAGCAACGTGCACCTGTGCACTGGAATGTGCTGACTGACTCCCCCCCCCCCTCTTATTTCAAAATTGTAATGGCAACTCTGGAACCTGCTGTTACTTTCCGATTCCCGCATCGTCCCAGACGGTTATGGGACTAGATGTACAGTTCACCTGCAGTATAGGGCTCTTCCTTTTTGGTAAGCTGAAAGTAGATATAACTACTATGTTAGATTATTAAACATACTGCTAGTTCCCTATCTATGCAATTTTCTTACAATATCTTCATATTCACCATTTTTAAACATCAACCCTCACTTCCTCTGTGTCCTCCCTTTACTCCTATGATATAACATATACTGGGAGAAGTAGGCCATTTTTTTAAACTCTAATAAGTCTTTCTAGGAATCTAACTAGTTTGAACCTATCAAAAGTATTTCCTCCCCACAGAAAAGATTTACTGGAAGAGTCTAAAGAGCAGGCTAATAGATCTCTTCCTTCCCTCCCATTATTCACCATTATTTTCCACCATTTCAATCTCTTCCAAAAACCACAATGGGGACTATATAACCGGACCAAATCAACTATAGCCACACACAAGACAATCTTTAGATGTTTGCTGCAGAGCCTCACCAAGCCCCTGTTCACACAATATACAATTAACTTAGCCCAGTAATCAAAAAGTTCATTCAATATATCCAAACGAAAAATCGAGAAACAAGAGAAAATCCAAATGAAAATCGATATACTACTCACAACCATATGGTACTGATCTTTATTTAGTCCTCTGACTTTAATTCATAATTTAAAGTATAACATTTAGAAAATGCTGACTTTCCTTCTCCATCCGCGTGAAGTTTAGGAGGGCATGATCCCTTAGTAATGCATTACCTGACAATCATTACGCATGATTAAGGGGCATGTCCTCCGAAACGTCACGCAGATAGAGCAGGAAGGTAACCGTTCTCTAACTGCTATACCATGAATTATTAATTGAAGTCAGAGGACTAAATAAAGAAATGACAGCACTTTAAAAGTACCTCATGGTTGTGAGTAGTACTGTACATTGATGCTCACAAGAACTTTTTGATTGCTAAGCTGCATTTATTATACACTGTGTGAACAGAGTATATAACCAGAGACAATGGTTGCAAAACTGGGCGTGTTTCAATTCGGAGGATTAAACCAGAGACAATGGATGGAACACTGTTTGTCACAATGGGCCATCATCATAAAGAAACAATAAATGAAGTAATGTCTTTGTCACAATGGGGAGGATTAAACCAGAGGCAATGGATGGAACAATGTGCTAGTCAATCTGAATAGTATGATATTAGTGGCTACATTCCTCATACACGGCAGGTCCACCAGCTGCCAGTCACAACCGTTTATCCAAATGTGTATTACACGGACTGATTTTCAGTTATTCCTCGTAGATACTTTATTCATTTAAAACAGGATACATATATTCCATATAGAAATGTAGAAACTCTCAGTCCATTCTGCACCCAGGCTGCTGTGTCCACGAGCATTTAAGTCCATGTGCACCTGGATGCAGAAAAGACAGAAAGAAATGGATTTCTATATGGAATATATGTATCCTGTTTTAAATGAATAAAGTATCTATGAGGAATAACTGAATATCAGTCCTTGTAGAAGAAAGAAAAAGAGAAGGAAAGGAAAAACAAATACAGTAGATTTAGTCATTAAAATTTCTTCTAGGACTTTGGCCAAATGGGAACGAACTGTGTTGAATAAGGCCGCTTTCAGACAAGCGTATTTGCAATGCGTATATAGCCAGGATTTAATGTACCAGAATCTGCTGCTAATGAATGAAGCTATTCACATGGGCGTATTACTTCCGTCAGTATTTGAAATCTGCAGCATGTCCGAGTCTTGTGTGGATTTGTTTCCAAATACGCACATTATAGTCTGTGCAGTGCATAAATAATGAAGGAAGGAAGAAATACGCATGTAAATCCTGATAAAATCCTGAAGCAATCCTGATGACAATACTGATGGTATATCATCAGGATCCTGAGCCAGAATACTGACGGATTTCAATACGCTCGTCTGAAAGCAGCCTAAGGGATTGAGTCTTATTCCTACTTAAAAAAAAAAAAAAAAAAAATGTTATTGATTTTTATAGGTTGTGTAGACAGATAAGGTTGAAAATGTTTTGTCATGATGAAAGAAGGAAAATGAATAAGGAAAAGTCTTTTCAGGTTACCATGCAGCTTATAAAAAAAAAAAAAATCTGTTTTTGACCCTGTAATACAAAGTCAAACATTAGATACATCTTTTATTGATGTTGTTACAGAAGGAATAAATGATCTCTGGCAAAATAATGAAAAGAAAACTATGGATAATCTTTGTAGTCAAAAAGATGGGCATTGAGAGCTTTGTCAAATTACTCCTCCCTTGTCATTAAGAAGGCTGACAAGGAAAGAGCCATAGTTGTGATGGATCGTGAGATGTATATAGCTGAAGCTAGGTGACTGTTAAATTATGAAAATATATATATGAGAAGTTGAGGGGAGATCCAGCTCCAACTAATATGACTAAAAAAAGATCAATTTTTGGTGATGCTGTTGAGAGGGGAGTCACAGTTACAGTCAAAGATGCTTTTACTTGTGAGATACCTAGAGTCTAGAGATGAGCGAACATGCTCGTCTGAGCTTGGTGCTCGTTCAAGCATTAGGGTATTCACACATGCTCGATACTCGGACGAGCATATTGCGATTCTCGAGGAAATGGCATCTTCCTCTTCCTGCATGTTAGGTGCCTTTTCTCAGCCAATCAACATGCAGGAGAGTCTTTGGTACCACCTAGCATCACGTGGGGCCCCTACAAGTCGATAGCAGGGATTGGCTGGCCAGATCAGATGACCTGGGAATATAAGAATCTGGCCACGCGCTGCTCGCGTCAGACGCCGCCTGCATGGGATTAGGGATGAACTGCTGTCTGTTAGGGAGAGTGTTAGGGCCTGAATTTAGATGTTGGTCAGGCAGGAATCATGCTCAAAGAACCCAGCAGCCCTTCTAAGGGCTACAAGCACTTTTTTTTTTGGTCTCCTCCTGGCTGCTGGCTGGGACTTGTAGTGCAGCTACCGCCATTTTGGCTGCACACTGTGCACAGCGATTGGACTACACTCCAGTGAACAATTCTGTAGTGTGCTATACAGCAGTGTCAGTCTATAAAATACGTATTTTTTCTCAGTTATATGCACTACAGTCCAGTGAAAAATGGAGTGGTTTGCGGTAGAATAGCCGCCATTTAAAGACTACGTATTTTCTCATTTATATATACACTACAGTCCAGTGAATAATTCTGTAGTGTGCTGTAAAGCAGCGTCAGTCTATAAAATACATATTTTTTCTCAGTTATATGTATTACAGTCCAGTGAAAAATTGAGTGGTTTGCGGTAGAATAGCCACCATTTAAAGACTACGTATTTTCTCAGTTATATGTACTGCAGTCCAGTGAACAATTCTGTAGTGTGCTGTACAGCAACGTCAGTCTATAAAATACGTATTTTTTCTCAGTTATATGTACTACAATCCAGTGAAAAATGGAGTGGTTTGCGTTAAATTAGCCGCAGTCTAAAAATTCCTTTTTTTCTCTCAGTTATATATACAACAGTGCAGTGAACAATTCTGTCGTGTGCGGTATAGTAGCCGCACTCTAGAGTTGACACCAACAAGTGACCAAGTTAGTTGAGGTAGCAGGTGTGCCACCCAAAAATTTACCCTGACACAGCATGGCGGTGAACCCAGAGTGACCAAGTTACACTCAGGTAGCAGGTGAAGCACATAAAATTTTACACTGACACAGCATGGCGGTGACACCACCAATGCCTTGGTCAGACTGAGATTGCAGTCAAATGGCTGTAGGTGAGTCTCCCAAAAATTTGTTTTGGAGTGTCTGTAGTTGACCCTCCTGTAAAATTGATTGGAGAGAGGGCCTGTAGGTGGCCCTCCATAAACATTGTTTGTAAAGAGCGCCAGTTGGCCCTCCAGGCTTTAGCCAGGTAAAATCCAGGCTTTATTCATTTCAATAATCGTCAGCCGGTCAGCGCTGTCAGTTGACAGGCGTGTACGCTTATCAGTGATGATGCCACCAGCTGCACTGAAGACCCGCTCTGACAACACGCTAGCGGTAGGGCAGGCCAGCACCTCCAATGCGTACAGCGCCAGTTCGGGCAATGTGTCCAGCTTTACAACCCAGTAGTTGTATGGAGCAGAGTGATCACGCAGGACGTTGGTATGGTCAGCTAGGTACTCCCTCACCATCTTTCTTGCTGGGGTGCCATAAAAGTGGCAAAGGCCTTGGAGAGTGTTCCTCTTCCAGTGCTTGACAAGCTGCCTGCTCCCCTCCCCCACTAGTTGGCCCACAGAACTACGTCCTCTGCCGCTAGTGGTGTCAGATGGGAAGGATAGTTTCAGCTAGTGCACCAGGGCCTGTTGATATTGATTCACTCAAACTCCTCTCCTCTACAGGAATGAAAGTGGAAAAGTTCTGCTTGTACCTGGGGTCCAGGAGGGTGAACACCCAGTAATCGGTGTTGTCAAAAATGCGAGGGTCACGGGAAAGGCAGCCTAATATGAAGTCAGCCATGTGCGCAAGAGTCCCAACACGCAAGAATTCCCTTTCCTCAATAGGCTGACTCTCCATTTCCTCCTCTCTCCTTCTCTTCCTCCTCATCCTCCTCCAATACGCGCTGAGAAACAGACCTGAGTCTGGCTATCAAGCAACGTATCTTCTTCCCCCATCTCCTGTGACAAGCGCAAAGCCTCTGACTTCATGCTGAGCAGTGAGTTTTTCAGCAGACAAAGCAGCGGGATGGTGACACTGATAATGGCGGCATCGCTGCTGACCATCTGTGTTGACTCCTCGAAGTGGCTTAACACCTGACAGATATCAGACATCCACGTCCATTCCTCATTGTAGACTTGAGGAAGCTGACTAACCTGACTACCAGTTCTCGTGTAAGTTGTCATCTGGCAGTCTACAATCGCTCTGCGCTGCTGGTAAACCCTGGCTAACATGTGTAATGTGGAATTCCATTGTGTGGGCACGTTGCACAACAGTTGGTGAGCTGTCAGTTGTAAGCGCCGTTGCACTGCTCTGAGAGTGGCGGCATCTGTGGTTGACTTGCGGAAATGCGCACAGATGCGTCGCACCTTGGTGAGCAAATCAGACAAATTGGGGTAGGTCTTGAGGAACCGTTGAACCACAAGATTGAACACGTGGGCCAGGCAGGTTTTATATGCAGTGTTTATATGGGTTGTTGTTACTTTGGGAAATAGTATTGGTGTATAATGGCACATCTGTGAGTCTGCCGAGTTGCAGAGCCACCACCAGGTTACGCCCGTTGTCACAAACAACCATGCCTGGTTTGAGTTTCAGCGGCACCAGCCAAAGATCGGTCTGTGCCATGATGCCCTTTAACAGCTCTTGGGCGGTGTGCCTCTTGTCACCTAAGCTCAGCAGTTTCAGCACCGCCTGTTGGCGCTTACCCACGGCAGTGCTGCTGCGCCTAGAGCTACCGACTGAAGGTGCTGTGCTCACAGATTGTATTAGAGAGGAAGAGGAGGAGGGGTTGGAGGAAGAGGCATAATAAGTCGGAGAAACCGTGACCGAGGTAGGCCACACAATCCTCGGTGTGGGCAGTGCATGAGCGGCCCCAGGGTCAGACTCGGTCCCAGCCTCCACCAAGTTAACCCAATGTGCCATCAGGGAGATAGTGTTCCTGCCCGCCAGCACTTGTCCATGTGTCCGTGGTTAGGTGGACCTTCTCAGTAACTGCGTTGGTCAGGGCACAGATGATGTTCTCTGACACGTGCTGGTGTAGGGCTGGGATGGCACATCGTGAAAAATAGTGGCGGCTGGGGACGAAGTACCGAGGGACAGCCATCGCCATCAGGTTGCTGAAAGCCTCAATATATACCAGTCTATAGCGCAGCATCTCCAGGCTCAGCAGTTTGAAAATGTGGACGTTTAGGGCTTGTGCATGTGGGTGGGTGGAATTGTATTTGCGTTTGCGCTTGTGCTCCAGTGTCTGATGCAAAGACAGCTGAATGCTGCGCTGGGACACATTGGTGTAGGGTGTGGAGGATCGTGGAGGTGAAGGGGTGGTTGTAGGGCAGGAGGCGCTCATGCCTGGGTCCTGGGTGGGCGGTTGACTCGCAAAGCCAGCATTTGACACAGGGAAAGGAGCAGTGGTGTGACCCACAGGAGGTAAACGGCCTTGGTTCCATTGAGTCGTGTGTTTAGCACTCATATGCCTGCGCATGCTGATAGTGGGTAGGCTGGTAGTGGTGGCTCCCCTGCTGATCCTGGTGTGGCACAAGTTGCACACCACAGTCCGTCGGTCATCCTCACTTTTTTTAAAGAACCTCCAGACTTGCAAACATCTAGGTCTCGGCACGGGAGCTTCACACCGTGAAACAGTTGCTGATCTACTTGCTCTGGCCCTGCTTCTCCCTCTGGCCACCCCACTGCCTCTTACAACCTGTTCTGGTGCTGCACTTGCCTCCCCCTCAGAAGCACTGTCTTGACTAGGCTTACCAACCCAGCTCGGGTCAGTCACCTCATCATCCACCTGCTCTTCCTCCGATTCCTCACTCTGCTCCCCCCTGGGACTTACTGCCCTGACAACAACGTCAATGTCTGACAACCGTGTCTCATCATCATCATCCGACACCTCTTGATGTACTATTTGCACTAAGTTCACACTCTCATCACCCACAGACTGCGAAAGTTCTAAATTTTGGGCATCAGGACAGAGCAACTACTCAGGTTGCTGTTGAGCAGTGGTTTGTGTCTCTGGGTAGGGTCCTGAAAAGGGTTCCTGTGAGTATGCCGTATCTGAATCCATATTCTCCATGGGGGTTTCCAGGCTGGGGGGGGGGGGAGGTTGAACTGGAGGAGCCAGAGGTCTACTCCCTTGGCTAGCGTGGGTGGACTGCGTGGAAGACTGGGTGGTGGATAAATTACTGGACACATTATCCGCTATCCACGTCATCACCTGTTCGCACTGTTGTGGTTTCAATAGTGGTGTACCATGTGACCCTGCAAGTTGCGAGATAAAGCTAGGGAGCGAAACTCTGCAGCGTTCCACTGCTCCCTCATCAGTAGGTACTGTGTCACCCTGCCCAGGACCACGGCCTCTGCCCCCCTACATCACTTGGACGCCCACGTCCTCGACCCTTAGCCCTTGGGTTCAACATTTTGTGTAATCACTAAACTGTAAAATTAATATCTGAGGCCAAAAACGTATTCTCTAGACTGCGGCTAGTGTACCACACACCACAGAATTTTTCCCTGGACTGTAGGATATATAACTGAGAGAAAAAAAATGTATACTTTGTAGACTCCGGCTAGTGTGCAGCACACAACAGCATTTTTCACTGCACTGTAGTATATATCAGTGGCCCCCAACCTTTTTTTGCACCAAGGCCCGGTTTCTCGCTAGACAATTTCCCCAGGGCCCGGTGGGGGGGGGGGAATGGTTGGATTGGGGGGGCGCTGCGGTTGTTGGGGGGCGGAGCATAGTGCCCCCACACAGTAGTTATTCCCCATTTGTGCCCCCACACAGTAGTTATACCAGTATAGTGCCCCCACACAGTAGTTATAGTAGCATAGTGCCCCCACACAGTAGTTATACCAGTATAGTGCCCCCCACACAGTAGTTATTCCCCATTAGTGCCCCCACACAGTAGTTATTCCCCATTAGTGCCCCCACACAGTAGTTATAGTAGCATAGTGTCCCCCACACAGTAGTTATAGTAGCATAGTGTCCCCCACACAGTAGTTATACCAGTATAGTGCCCCCACACAGTAGTTATACCAGTATAGTGCCCCCACACAGTAGTTATACCAGTATAGTGCCCCCCACACAGTAGTTATACCAGTATAGTGCCCCCCACACAGTAGTTATACCAGTATAGTGCCCCCCACACAGTAGTTATAGTAGCATAGTGCCCCCACACAGTAGTTATACCAGTATAGTGCCCCCCACACAGTAGTTATTCCCCATTAGTGCCCCCACACAGTAGTTATTCCCCATTAGTGCCCCCACACAGTAGTTATAGTAGCATAGTGTCCCCCCACACAGTAGTTATGTAGCATAGTGTCCCCCACACAGTAGTTATAGTAGCATAGTGTCCCCCACACAGTAGTTATACCAGTATAGTGCCCCCACACAGTAGGTTATACCAGTATAGTGCCCCCACACAGTAGTTATACCAGTATAGTGCCCCCACACAGTAGTTATACCAGTATAGTGCCCCCCACACAGTAGTTATACCAGTATAGTGCCCCCCACACAGTAAGTTATAGTAGCATACTGCCCCCACACAGTAGTTTATACCAGTATAGTGCCCCCACACAGTAGTTATACCAGTATAGTGCCCCCACACAGTAGTTTATAGTAGCATACTGCCCCCACACAGTAGTTATAGTAGCATACTGCCCCACACAGTAGTTTTACCAGTATAGTGCCCCACACAGTTAGTATATACCAGTATAGTGCCCCCACACAGTAGTTATAGTAGCATACTGCCCCACACAGTAGTTATACCAGTATAGTGCCCCCACACAGTAGTTATACCAGTATAGTGCCCCCACACAGTAGTTATACCAGTATAGTGCCCCCACACAGTAGTTATAGTAGCATAGTGCCCCCACACAGTAGTTATAGTAGCATACTGCCCCCACACAGTAGTTATACCAGTATAGTGCCCCCACACAGTAGTTATAGTAGCATAGTGTCCCCCACACAGTAGTTATACCAGTATAGTGCCCCCACACAGTAGTTATAGTAGCATAGTGCCCCCACACAGTAGTTATAGTAGCATACTGCCCCCACACAGTAGTTATACCAGTATAGTGCCCCCACACAGTAGTTATACCAGTATAGTGCCCCCACACAGTAGTTATAGTAGCATAGTGTCCCCCACACAGTAGTTATACCAGTATAGTGCCCCCACACAGTAGTTATAGTAGCATAGTGCCCCCACACAGTAGTTATAGTAGCATAGTGCCCCCACACAGTAGTTATACCAGTATAGTGCCCCCACACAGTAGTTATAGTAGCATAGTGTCCCCCACACAGTAGTTATACCAGTATAGTGCCCCCACACAGTAGTTATAGTAGCATAGTGCCCCCACACAGTAGTTATAGTAGCATAGTGCCCCCACACAGTAGTGCCCATAGTGCTCCTCTCCTTCAGTTTTGTAAAATAATAAAAAAAAAACAATTTATACTTACCACCATCAGCCTGGCAGTGCTGCGATGCAGGCCTCCTCCGGCCTGTGTCCCGCTCTGCACGGCTCAGGCGGCGCGATGACGTCATCGCACCGCCTGAGCTGGCCTGTGATAGGCTGCAGGCCTAGTGCCTGTAGCCTATCAGAGGAACGGGCAGGGGAGACGCCTCTCCCTGCCCCACCGCAGCACAGGCATCTGTATCGCCATCCTGAGGACGGAGATACAGATGACTATGGAGATGAGCGCTTCCACAATGGAAGCGCTTATCTCCTTGTCCCCTGCCACCGCCGCGGCCCGGCAGACATCGCTTCAGGGCCCGGTCCTGGGCCGCGGCCCGGTGGTTGGGGACCGCTGGTATATATGACTGAGAGAAAAAAAACGTATATTTTCTAGACTCCGGCTAGTGTGCAGCACACAACAGCATTTTTCACTGCACTGTAGTATATATGACAGAGAAAAAAAAAAACTTATATTTTCTAGACACCGGCTAATGTAACGCACACCACACAATTTTTCACTGAATTGTAGTCACTGCCATGCTGTGTCAGGCTAAATTTTGGGTGGTTCAGCTGCTATGTTAGTCTAACCAAGCCACTCTGGGGTTCACCGCCAAGCTGTAAACTGCAATCTCAGTCAAACTTTGTAATTTAGGGGTTCACCACCAAGGTGTGCTAGACTACAATTTTAGCGGGTTCACCTGCAATCTCAGTCACAGACTGTCATTCAGGGGTGCACAACCATGCTTTTTTAAACCATTTGTTTGAGCGTCACCTCCAGGCTCTCACCCACGATTTTTTGGAGGCTTGCCACTGCATTGTCAGCCAAAATTGTCTTCAGGGTCACCGGCGGCCTCTCCAACAACAACTTCAAGGACGGTTACTACCAGGCCCTGGCACACAAACATTGTCTTGAGGGGCACTAAAAGGCTCTCCACCCACCCACGTGTGGAGACTAATAGGTGGGTGCAGTGTGCGTCTTAGCCCATCTGGAATTAGGAAAGCTGGGCACTGTGCTTGTAGGTCTTTGTGTCTGCCGTGGACTGGGTGGGTGGTGGGTGCGTGTTTGCCCGTCTGGGATGGGGAGAGCTGGGTACTGTGCTGGGAGAACTTTGTGTACGCTGTGGACTACTGGGAGGGTGTGGAGAGGGAGACGCTTATGTTTGCTTCGTGGTGCGGGGGATAGGACAGCAGTGCCAGCATGAGCAGTACACATGTACATGTATATTTTTCATCCACATATGAGTGCCATTTTTAAATGGCTCTGATATGTGGATTATATATTTCTAGCATGGAGCAGCACTAAAGAACAGCTAATTCAATTTGTTGAATATACTATCTAATGCCACAAGTGTTTTAAATTCACTCCAGAATGGAACACGGATGCTATTACATTTTTGGATGTGAAGGTGATAAAGACAAAGGGTACAACTTTCAAAATGTACAGATTAAAAAAAAATAGCTTAATATTTCAAGCTATCATTCTCCACATATATCTTCCCATTAGTCAATTACATCGGAATATGTCATGAAAACAAGAAAAGGATATGTCAGAAATTTGTGAATAAGGGATAACTGAAGAAAATGATTAAAAGGATTTATGAACAAAAAATATAGGGTTACAAGGAGAATAAAAAAAAAACAAAACAAAAACAATTGATTTGTATTTGTGAGTAGGTATGATAAACATATAGGTAACCTTAAAGAGAGATATTGTGGAATCCTACAAATTGACGTAAAGGTATGGAAGTTTAATTAAAGAAAAAATGATGGAGCATAAAACAAAAAGAACAAAAATGTATTTGTTTGATAATTTTAATATATTTATGATAATGCACACCAGTTAAATGTGGCCTTGTGAGGTGTTGTGTTCCCTGAAACACTGTGAAGCTGATAGCAACATGCTGCTCTTGTGCTTTTGAATTGTGTTCAATAAGGTGTCGGCGGTGTATATCAGTCCATATTATACAAATGTGGTAACACAGGCTTCATTGATGCAGAGAAATTAGATTGAACACTGTGCAAGTCACAATGGACGATCTCACCATGCAGGGACAATGGATGTAATGTCACAATGGGTAGGACTAAACCAAAGGCAATTAATGGAACACTGTGCGTGTTGATGTGGTGTTAGTTACCGCATCATGACGTGCACAGTACGTCATGAAATGAAAGTGTCACCTCCAGTATACTTGCGGTGACTCCGGCATCTGAACGGGTGTCACGGACAGCAGAGCTGTCCGGGCACCCGTCAGTGGACCAATCACAGTGGTCTCTGCCTCCCGATCGCTGTGATTGGTCAATCAGAGCTGACTGACCAATCACAGCGCGTCCAGCTTGCCGGCACACAGCGCAGCTCCGATCTCCTCATTCTGACAGTCAGGGTCAGTTTTAGACAAAATGTGGCCCTGGGCAAAATCAAAAGTGGGGCCCCAAATATTGTAATGATGTACTAACACCACGTTAGTACATTATTACGTTCTGTCGATTCCGGCCCACCCTCAGATTTACATCCCATAAAGCTCCTCACACAGATCTTAACCCTCATGGCCCCAGAATACACCACATGCCCCCTCCCCTCACAGCAATGAGTTCCCATCACGGCATCTGAGAGTGTTAAAAACTGGAAGCGTGGGATTCCTCTTCAGGCACACTTTCCCCCAGCAGAGATTTGGGAAAGCACCCTGTTCTAGTAATGAGCCGCAGCCTGTTGTCACGAAAGTGCCTGCATTAGGTTACAGGCGATCGGCTAGACTTTCAAAAGTGACATAATTTGACATGTTTTCCTCTTGGTTTGGTTGCTGTTTACCACACCCCTTCCCCTCAACTGTTGCGGGTGTGGTGATTGTCTTTCCCCTATTTATCCCTTCCTCTCCCAGTATCCCTTGCGGATTATACTTTCTGCTGACATTGTTGTGTGTGGTGTGGATCTCGGCTGAGATCCGGTTGCTGCAATATCTGCATTAAGATAAGTGTCATTTTCCCTTTTGTGTTTATCCTACTTTTCCCTTTTGTAGTTTTGCCTTCTGGAGTCTCCTGTTTGTCCGTCCTTTTGGAGGAACGGGTTGACTTCTTCCCCTGTCACTAGAGGCAGGGTTCTCTAGGGTCAGGTATTATTAGGTTCCTGTGTATGAACTCTCCTACCACTAAGGCCTGTTCATACTGGTAGTCAGTCAGGGCCTAGTTTTAGGGTTTTCTGCAGGAGGTGACCGTTTCCCTTGTTTGGTCCTTTTCCCTTCCCTCTTACGCTTGGTGTGGCTATACCCTCCACACCAGAGCGTGACATTATAAACCGCCGAACAAAAATTAATGTCATTTTTGTGCAGACATGGATGCTATTACTGCGCTTACTGAACGGCTGCAGGGACTCTGCTTGGAGGTAGCTGAAATCCGCGACCAGATTCAGAGACCACAGGCTGATGGTTCTGGGGGTGCTGGTTGTCAGGCCTGTTTGGAGCCTAAGGTCGCCCTCCCGGACAGATTTTCTGGGGGATGTGATAATTTTATTCTATTCAGGGAGGCGTGCAAATTCTATTTCAGACTGCATCCACATTCTTCTGGTAATGAGGAGCAGAAGGTTGGTGTGATCATCTCACTGCTCAAAGGGGATGCGCAGTCATGGGCCTTTTCTCTGCAGAGCGGATCGCAGTCTCTCCGGTCGGTAGATGAATTTTTCAAGGCTTTGGGGATTATCTATGATTACCCGGATCGTATCTCCCTGGCCGAGACCCAGGTACGTGACCTTCATCAGGGTGAGCATTCGGTTCAGATCTATTGCTCTGAGTTCCGGAGGTGGGAGACCAATACTGAATGGAACGATCCGGCTCTACGTAGCCAATTCTGTCAAGGATTATCAGAAAGGCTGAAAGACGCTTTGGCCTTTCATGAAACCCCTGTGTCTTTGGAAGCTGCTATGTCTCTTGCTGTATGCATGGATAGGTGCCTGAGAGAGCGATCTAGGGGCCCCCGCTCTCAGGACGTACTATCACGTAGTGTATTGTCTTCCTATGACACTTTGGGTGAAGATTCCCCTGGGTTGATGTCAGGGGACGAACCTATGCAGTTAGGGGGAGCTACTCCTGTTTCCACTCTTAAGCATTTTGGTAATAAGGAGGGTGTGTGTTTTTTCTGTGGCCAGAAAGGACACTTTGTCAATGTATGTCCATGCATTCAATCTCTAAAAGAGAGAAAGAAAAGGGGGCATTGAATTCTCGTCTCACGCTTAGTGGGGTGGGTGGAGAGACTGAAAATGTGCATTTGTCTTCATCCTGTAGTACCTGTTTTCTCCTGACTGCTGAGGTGGTGCTAGAGTCAAGGGTTGTGAGAATTGAGGTATTTATTGACAGCGGGGCAGGGGTGAACTTGATTGATGCTCAGTTTGTCCATATGCATGGATTGTCTCCGAGTACATTGGAAAAGAAGATTTCTGTGTTTGCCATTGATTCTGCACCTGTATCCCAGTAGTGTTTGTCTCAAATGGTGCATGATATCAAATTAAGAGTTGGTGAATTTCATCAGGAGCTTATTTCGTGTTTTGTGCTGGAAGGTCTTCCTGCTCCTGTGGTTCTGGATTTACCGTGGTTAAGCAAACATAATCCGACCATTGACTGGCATACTAGACAAATTGTGGATTGGGGTGATTATTGCGTTGACAATTGCCTTAATACCTCTTTTTCTGCTTTAACTACTAAGACACTTCCCTCTTTTATATCGGATTTCTCTGATGTATTTTCTGAAGGTGGATGTCAGGATTTACTCCCTCACCGGGAATACTATTGTCCTTTCAATCTTATACCTGGAGCAAAATTGCCCAAATCTAGGCTGTATAACCTTTCTGGACCTGAGAGAACGGCCTTGAAGGAATATATTGCTGAGAGTTT